>OU744798.1:8870068-9030321 GCA_916614155.1 Mesoligia furuncula | reverse complement strand
AAACAGTCAAAATGTATTCTTAGTTTATGACTTATTCTATGTATTAAAGTTTGGTGGAATGCGACCTAGGGAAAATAAGCATTGGGTCAAATCACTAGGCAGAATAAATTAAATGGACCTAGGCAACAAATTTGTTTTTGTTCATCCCTAAAAATAAAGGTTTTACGGGGTTAAGGTTTAGGTAATAAAGGTTTACGGCTATTTCAGGGTACCTTATATATTCTGAAAGTAGGTATATAAGCTTGTGTGGCAAAAACATGTCCCGAACTCACGTTAACATTATTAAACGGTAAAATGATAAAGTTTAACGTTAAAAAATTATGTAGTGTATTATGTTGTGGTACGCGGATGTAATAATCAAGTTTTCCTGAATGACGTGCCATGGAAGGATGGTGTCCATATTGTGATTTTATAGATGTATATAAAATCTTGTGGACATGTTTGTCAGATCATCATCATCATCATTTCACATAGGCCTCCCCCAAAAGGGGGGGGGGGGGGTTGCCATAATCGCCACGCTTGGCAGGCGGGTTGGCGATCGCAGTATGGTATGGTGGTGGAATGCATAGAGAACGCTGCTGCCCATTCTCCGGTATGCCCCTTAGTCGCCTTTTACGACACCCACGGGAAGTATGGGGTGGTGCTATTCTTTAAGTCCGGCACCACACAGACTCAGATCATGAATATTTTAAAAATAGCGCGCCCGCGACTTCGTATGCGATCCAGGATGAAAAGTAGCCTATGTCCTTCTCCAGTTCATGGTCTATCTGTGTGCCAAATTTCATCCAAATCCGTTCAGCCGTTTTAGCGTGAAAGCGTAACAAACAAACTTACTTTCGCATTTCTAATATTAGTTAGGATGCCTATAAGTTCTGAAACCATGAACGGATCTTTTTATCCTTATTGCGTATGTAGTTAAAATCGAAAAATTATCAATATGCTAGCATGATAAATAAATGCTTAATTACCAACGCAGTTGTGATTTTGTATGAAATAGGAAAATGCAGCTAGTATTAACTTTGAGTTTGAGTTTGCAGCTAATATTAACCTATTAACTAATAGCTGAGTAACACCTCGATTTATCTTTTTGAACACTTTGGGGTCCAACTTCATAAACAGTTTAAACAATCGTTCGTTGATCCCCCACCTGGACATGACTTGTCCAGGTTGGCCGAAGCAAGGAAAACCTGTTCAGGTGGAGATTTATAGGCGACTCCGCCCTGGAGTATACATGTGGTGCTGTTCCACAAATTATGGGACACTTAACATCATGTCCTACGTGTCCTGTCAGCTGCACTTTACAGAAACTGATGGACGCTGCTGATGGCGCTAAACAAGTAGCCGAATTCTGGTCCGAGTCCATTTAGATTGCCATCGACACGCTAAGGCCTCATTTACGGAGACGCGGGGCGTCGCGCGTCGAGTTGTGCGGCGCGGCCCGCACTGAATTCAAACATATGGCGTTGTATGAGTGCGTTTAAGGAGAAGCGATTTTAGACGCCTCTGCTTGAAATGGAGCGTTTTTTGCGGCCGAGCAGCGCACGCAGCGTTGCCCGCCGCGTGCTTGGCTACACGCTGGAAGATTCGCCGCGGGCGCAGCGGCGGGCACCGCCCTATGCTCGAGCCCTATGCCCCGCTCTATGAACAACGTCTTATTTTGCCATACGTTTGTGTTTACGCGTGCGATGATAAATGCCGCTTGACGCGCCGCCGCTCCGTAAACAGAAAAATCGTACGACGCGCCACGAGACGCCACGCAGCACGCGTCGCGCGACGTGGTTTGACGCATTTGGTGCAAATCTCAACTTGTACACCATGCTCAAATGGTAAACTTAGCAACTAGTGCATTTCTCAATTGGTGCACTTCGCCAAAAGAAGCACTTTTTAAGATTAGTGGAGATTTGGAAAAATTGTCTAAAAATGAAAGAATCTTTGGTTTTGCACAATATACAATCAACAAATATTTGTCAAGTAGGTACACAGTAGGTAGTAGGCAATTTTCAATAATAATATAAAAAGTCACACGAAAGTAATAAAAAAAATATGTAAGAAAGATTTACCTACTGCAAAATAATTATAACAAAACAAAAATAATTTTAATTAAACTCTACATAATCACTATAAGGTCGGGCGGGGCTATTTCGACTATAAAAACACAAACGTCAGCTTCAAAAGTCTGCACACCTGTCTTTGAATACGTTATGATAGATTTAATGAATTTATGTTATAAAAGCTTTAATTGAGATCTTTCTTACGTAGGTCTTATACAGAATACTCATCTTATATGTTTACAGGAACGGTATTTTTGAAATTGGGAAGAAATAGTTACAATTACCCCACAGTGGGGCTATTTCAACTATGCCACATATTTAGCGTACTAAAGCCGTTATCGTTTTGAAATTGAGAGCCTGAGTATATTATGGAATAATTCATACCAATCTATGGCTTATTGTCTCCTAACATGGTTCAGTAATGTAATAAAATACTTTAAACACCTTGGAGGGGCAATTTCGACTTTTTACATAGGTAGTAGTGCAGGGACATATGCCAACCAACATCATCGATAAATCAGATCAACAACAACCATGAACAAACATTTATTTAAAATTACAATAAAACATGTTACATGTATTCTTGAGACGATTGTGGACCGTGGTATGCCATAAAAATCAGCAGCTTGATAACTAGTCATTTTTTTATTGCGAAAATCTTCTACAGCCGTAAGCAGTTCGTCTAGATAGTGAGTACTGTTTAACTTTTTTTGCCTTATAATTTCGCACCATCTAAAACGATACAACAACCAAAGCGCAAAAGTAGTGTATTAAATAAGCCGTAAAGTAGTAGAAAAACGGACAAAAACTTTTTTGATAAGATAGGAAATTCTTCAAACTGCATGACATTTACATTTCACAACTATAGTAAACGGCTTAATCACCATTTTGAGATTTAATTTACCAACAGTGGTTCCCTGTACCTACATTTTATCGCAGCAGGTGCCAATGTTTTTGTTATGCATAGAGTATCGATATCATCACATCACTAGTGTTTCGCAATACCATACAAAAATGAAGCGGGGCAATTATGACTATAGGTTAGTCGAAATAACCCCACTTCTTCTTTTCGTGGGGCTATTTAAACTAACGAAAAATCACATCAAAAACGTATCATTCCAAAGAACAAATGAGCGAAAAACCATTTACGGTTTATATTTTCACTAGTCACTGTTTAATATTGTAAAAACAAGCGTTTTAAACACAAATTTTGACGGAAAATGTGACGAGCGTCTTTTGTTAACATATGCACAAAATGTCGTCTGACAAAAAAAATCGTGTAGGTCGAACAGTTCGCGGTTTAGCAGCTCCATCTATGAAATTTTGTATAAATAATCTGTTCACCTACCTGGATATAGATGGCGTTTTGGTACAAATACAGTAGAACATCAGTTATTATCATTAGTTGAAATAGCCCCATAGTCGAAATAGCCCCGCCCGACCTTAACATTTTTATTTTCTCAATTATCTTAAAAAGTGCTCCTTTTGCGAAGTGCACCAGTTGCGAAGTGTACCATATGAGAAGTGCACCAGTTGCTAAGTTCACCATTTGAGCATGGTGTACAAGTTGAGATGTGCACCAAATGCGTCAAAACCCGCGCGACGCCCCGCGTCTCCGTAAATGAGGCCTAAGAAGAAGAAGAACAGTACGTCTGGTCTGTCTAAAGATTATCGCAAATTTTGAATTTCCGCGGGTTACGTATATTCGATTTGGGATTTTTTATGGCGTTATGTTGGTACTCATGTCCCTCACTTATGGTCTCAAGGTCGACCATTTTGAATGTTTAGTTAACTCATAAACTACCATCATAAACTAGAGAGTTAACTTTTTTACAGCTGTTTTGCTTGGACGTGTTTTGGCACGTCTTCGATTATTGCCTATTCCAAAAAATGGATCAAAGAACCTGTATCAAATTTTGTGTGAAAAACAAATTAAAGTGCGCGGACGCATTCCTAATGTTGACTGTGGCCATATGGTGAAGCTACTTTGGACAAAAGCAACGTTTTCGGTAGTACAAAATGTTCTCAGAAGGCCGAGAAGATGTAAACGACGAAGAGCGTGCCGGACGCCCGAGCACGTCATCAACAGACGAAAACATTGTAAAAGTAAAGAAAATAATATTGGCCAATCGTCGAATCACCGTTAGAGAAGTTACTGAGGACCTAAATATATCGATTGGCTCGTGCCATTCGATTTTAACCAATGATTTGGGCATGAGACGGGTTGCCGCGAAATTCGTGCCAAAATTGCTCAGTTTCGCCAAAAACAGAATGGCGTTAACATTGCTTATGCGCGAATTTTTGGTCAAAAACAATACAGTACTGCTACCTCAGCCACCGTATTCCCCAGACCTGGCCTCTTGTGACTTTTTCTTGTTTCCAAAACTACACGATTAAGGAGATATACACGGCATCGAAGGAGAAGCTGAACAAGATCACAAAAATTATTTATTTAAGTGCTTGGAGGATTGGGAAAAACGTTTGCATTAGTGTATTTTATCCTAGGGGGATTACTTTGAAGGGGATAACATAGATATTCATGAATAAATAAATAAGTTTTAAAAAAATACAAAATTCGTGATACTTTTTGAACAGACCTCGTTTAACATGAGTAGCAAGGGAAATGTATTCATTTCTTAGTTGTTTTCCTGGTCTGTTTGATTAATTACTTACTAGCGACCCGCCATATCTATATCTAAATTAAATATTAGCGTATTACACACATAATTATAGACCTTTCGTAATAAATTCTCTAAATTATTGTGAAAATCGCATCAATATCCGTTGCGTTTATAAAAACTCGAAATCTATTTATATGAATAAAAATGAAATTCTGTTCATTGGTAAGCGCATCACTGGAGAACGGCTGGACCGATTTGACTTTTTTTAGGGTTCCGTACCCAAAGGTTAAAAACGGGATCCTATTACTAAGACTTCACTGTCCGTCTGTCACCAGGCTGTATCTCATGAACCGTGATAGCTAGACAGTTGAAATTTTCACAGATGGTGTATTTCTCTTGCCGCTATAACAAAAATAGAATAAAATAAATATTTAAGGGGGGGTCTCATACAACAAACGTTTTTTTTCGGCGTTTTTGCCTTGTGGTACGGATACCTTCGTGTGCGAGTCCGACTCGCATATGGCCACTTTTTTTGTTTTAAAGTGTTCGTAATAGTCCGAAATAGGTTTTCGTGGAAAGAAAAAAATGGGATGAGTTGCCCGAAAAATTTGAAAATCCGGGAAAAGCTGAAAGTCCTTTTTTCTATGGGATTTTTGTATGAACTCAAGACCATGTTGAAATTGACAGACGTCTGACGGGCCAACATGTTTTGTCATTTATTTATTTTATAATTTATGTACACATAGTAAAATACATAGGGATATGATATAATTATAATTTGAGCACAAAGGTACTGCTTATTTCTAACAACTTTTTATCTGCTAACATCTACCGTTACAGTATAATCCCGTCGCGATAAATGCGCTTATAGTAACTTAATAATTATAAACTAACAACTAGCTAATTATAAATAAAGCATTCCTTATGAATTCACTGGAGTGAACAACAGAATAAGTCCGTCTCACCCGCTATGAGTAATAATTTTAATGATTTAGGGCTGATTTTTCAATCATCTGATGACACTATTCGAGGAACAATTTTGAAATTTTGACAAGTTCATACAAAAACTGTCAAACGTCAATTTCATTCCTCGGATAAAAGATATCTAGCGATGGATAAATCAGCCCTTATTATACTAAACTACCTTTATAAAATCCGGTAGGAAAATTCTTACATACTGTGTAAGATCGATTGTCGGATCTACCTAGTGTAAGGATCATTTTCAAACAACTTAACAAACTCTTAGGTCTTTAGGAGCTTAGGAACTACTTCTAAAACACAAGATAAAATTGGTAACATTCTTAATACTTAAATTGTATAATATTTACATAGTTTACCTACATTCTAAATAATTATGTACTTAATGTCGTCAAGTCGTTGATTTATGTAGGTACATACCTATATATGCCTTGAAACTACAAGCAACAACAGATTATAGTACCTAACCAGTCTTACCAAGGGGTATCGTGTCACCCTGTAAATGGGTTTTAGAGGTCAGTTAGGCAGTCGCTCCAAGTAAAATACTGGTATTCAGCTGCATCCAGTTAGACTGGAAGCCGAGCCTAACATAGTTGGGAAAACGTTAGGCAGATTGATAAGGTTCTTATGCCTCATATTTCTTGTTGTGGACTTTGAACCTTATTCTTTAGCGATAAAATTGAAAATCTATTAAACAAATTTGACAGAATGCAGTAGCCTTGATGTGCTGGCGTCTTATACTCATACTTCTAAAAATGTCGTTTTTGAAAATAAAACTGTTGACTGCTAAAATAGATTTTCTCTGAATTCTTTATTAGCGGCGAGGTCTTATTGAACTGGCACTCTACGTATTTATTTTATGTCTAAAGCCGGTATACGACAACTGCTTCGGAGAACACGTTAAGCCGTTCGACCCGACTGTTTTACAGACACAGTAGTTTTAGAATGTCAACCGGTCTTACGTCCAAGGACCGATATCTTCCGCTTTACTTCGATTTTAGAGAAGAGATTCTTGTATTTTCTTGGACATTTCTAAAGCAAGGTCAGAGAAGCTTAAAACTGGGATTAATTAAGAGAAGAATTTTTATTAAGTAGGTACTTACTTAGCTAATTAAATTTTCCAAATGCTGATCACGTTTTAGGTAGATAGGTTCTTAATGCGAAGATATAATTAAAACAAAATAATATATTTAAATACAGCGGGTGTATTGGAATCTAATTACTGTTAATGTATAATATACTATCTATTATAGGTACTTACTTTTATTTGAATTGGCCTAACAAAAATGTAATAGCAACGCGTTTTGCTGTTAGTTCGTGTTGCTATCAATTTTTGAGTAGGCGCTCACAGTTCTCTATTTTAGAGACTCATCATTTTGTATACAACTTCTTGAACGGTAGGTATGCCGGAAATAGACATTTGACCTAGTTTTTGACATTCAAACGATTATCTCTTGGTTACCTTAAGCAGTTGTTGTTTTTTTATGAGCGTCTCTATTGTAACGGAAACTGTGCTTCCTACGAGGAAACTTTTTAATACGCTTTGAAAAATACTTTGATCTTCGTTATCTATCTAATTAGGTATTTGATGGGTCTTAATAGCTGTTGATCAATGAAGTCCTGCTATTAATTTAACTGAATGTTTGCTTCATTAAGTATTGCTGGTTTATATTTAGTAAAAGACATTAATACCTACTAGTAATTTGATATAGTAAAGATATGGCTTCTATCTTTATATTCAATAATTTAATTGTATTGGTATTTTAAGGTAGGTATATATCTGAACCGCTAAAATAGGGATGATTTTCTTATTTTATTTACCAAACGAAAAAAAAACTCTTTACAGAATTTACATCCAGGTATGTTGTAACGATTTGTAGGTACCTAGGTAACACAGAGATCTCTAAAAAAAATACTACTATTGCTGAACAAAGCAACAAAAACGAAGCACGAGTAAACTCAATTCATCCATTTACAGTCGATTACCTCAGTCTCAGTCTGATAACGAGACGTTTCCAAGCTATTCGCCATTGAACAGTCATACGGAGCCTAATTTAGATTAATTACAACGTCGTAATAACTCGGGCCAAGGTCCCAGAGGCTTGTCCTAAGGAGCGGTGTCACGGTCTGCGGCCCTCCTGGATAGAACATCATAAACCTCAAACAGTTCCGTCGCCGACTTTGCACAACGTTCTTCAAGACTTCGCAGTGTATAGTCGTTTCTTAAAAGCTTCATTAAAAACCTAACATGCTTACTCCCCTCGGCCTCGTGTGATTCTAAAGCCAGTGAATTTCAAGACAAAATGAACTCGCCCTGCTGTGCGGGCAGCCCGTACATATTTCACCCCGTATCGGACACTTCGGCGACTGAATCTGAGGATAGTGTGGACTCGGGCCGTGAGAAAACTGTCGGCGATGGTGCACGAACGAAGTACACCGATCCGAAGCTTAGAACGATTAACAAAGTCAGCATTAAGATACTGAAGGCTATTGAAAAGTTGACTTGTAATATTATTAATAAGAAGTCGAAGAAAGTTGCTGTTCCTACCGTGGTCAAGGGTTAGTACCTGAACTTATAGATACATCTACTACTTAGGTAAACTGGATTGTGTAGCTGTCGCAACTTCTGTGATGATCTTTGTCTATATATCACGTTTTTGTCAGCGATTTTGGCCAGGTACATTTTTGTTATACAGGGAATCAGTTTTTTCTAACTTTCCCAAACAGACAGAGCTTGTTTAAAGGACCATTTTGGAAGATTCCTTTTTTAATCCACTGCCTGGGATCATATAAGAGAAATTCACGTTCATACCTTCAGGTAGTTGTAAGTACCGATTTTTATGTACAAGCACTTTAACAACTGAGCAACTTTTCAAGATTATTATAACTTTTTCCGTCCTGATAAATAAATTATCTTCTAGGCACTCTATTAATTATCTTGTCCGACAGGAAAGTAATACAAAGTGGGTACGTTTTTAAATAACTTAGGTGCTACGTAGGTTTTATTGTGACCTACTTTCTATAAATAATTTGCTCTCTTTAATACACTGCCGGCTCTGCTATCATGGTTTAGATTTTCCATTTTTCGCAACGAAGAGAACCATATTTTCGCCACGGCTGAAAATAAATGCAGGGCACATTTTTTTTAGATTTTACGAACAAATAAATGTTAATATTTATATGGGTAGTCTGTTGGTATCCGATTTCTCTAAAGTTTGATGTAATTTTATTAGTTTGTTACGTACTTGACCAATAAAAAACGTAGACGTGTAAAAGTGTAATAAAAAGATCTAATAAGAACCGATTTTTAAATCGACAGATAGTTTTTATGAATTCGTGGAATAAAAATATATAGGTATAACTATGTCTGGCATTTTTAGGGTTCCGTAGTCAACTAGGAACCCTTATAGTTTCGCCATGTCTGTCTGTCCGTCCGTCTGTCTGTCCGTCCTCGCTTAATCTCTGTGACCGTTAGCACTAGAAAGCTGAAATTTTGTAGGAGTACGTCTATCAGTTACGCCGACAAAGTGGCAAAATAAAATGTTGGAAAATATTTTTTTTTAGGGTAGCTCCCCTACATGTGAAGTGGAGATAAATATTTTTTTCATCATCTACCCCATCGTGTGGGGTATCGTTGAATAGGTCTTCTAAAATGGCTTAGGGGTTGCTAAAATTATTTTTCGATTGAATGCTCCATTTACGAAATATTAAAGTTTAAAGTGCAAATTTTTGTTCCAGTAGGGCGTCCCCCCCCCTCTAAAAGCTAAACTACGGGCTTGAAAAATCTGGAAAAATTCTCGATGATAGTGCATTTCATGAACTTTAAAGGAAAAGTATAGCGGTTAAGATAACTTTATTAGTTTAGCAGTAATAGTCGTTGAACTTGGGTGTTGGATAATTTTGTACCAAATACAAAATCCTTAGCATTAATCCTTTAAAGTGACTAAGATGAAGTAGTTGCTTGTTCACATGTTAAATAATTACATGCATTTCATAGTTAGTCACTATAGTGACAAGTTTATATTTTTTGATACCAACATTTTTGTTGATAAGTTAAGGTCGACTAGGGATACTGTGTATCTGCCCATTAGTTTTAGACGCCAAATAGCTAGGCTATTAGCACTTATTATTAACCCAGACATAATTAGTATGTCGAAGTCATCCAAAATTAGCACCACAATTAGTAATAGTACTAATGTTAAGGTGGTTAGCTCAGATAATTTAAACTAGTTTGTAAGACAACAGAAGGTACCACTAACAGTATAGTTACCCTTAATAATAACAAAAAGGTATTTTCTAGCACTAAAATAGTGAACTGTAGAAAAGGGGCTAAGCAGAAATCCTTGAAATTATTTCATCAAAATATTCAAGGTTTTTCTTCCAAACAATTGGAAATTGAGTTGTTTTTAGAAAAAACAATGTTTGACATTATTTGTATAACTGAGCATTGGTTAAAAGATTCTGAAATGTTAATTAACTATGACAATTATAGTGTGGCCAGTTGTTTTAATCGAAATTCAATGCTGCGTGGTGGTTCACTAATCCTTATTAAAAGTTGTATTAAATTCAAACCTCGTAAAGACATAGTTGAACTATCTGTTGAACATAGCATTGAACTGTCTTGTGTTGAGCTAGATAAGCATGTTATAGTGTGCGTTTACAGACCCCCTAATTATCAAAACTATTCTATATTTGAGTCGGTAATGGAAGATGTTTTGGCAAAACTTGCAACTGGTAATAAGTCAATCATTATCTGTGGTGACTTTAATATTAATATTTTAGAAAATAATTTAAATACCAGTAGATTATTAAATTTGTTTAAATCGTTCAATTTGTCAAATGTGTTTGTAGAACCAACCCGAACAACTTCGACTACTGCTACATGTATTGATAATGTTTTTTGTTGCTGCAACTATTTAGATAAAGCAGTTGTTAATTATCTCCCTTCTGATCATAGCGGTCAAACTGTAACTTTTGAGTCCAACATGCCAATACAAAAAGTGCAGATACAATCCAGACCAATAACTTCAGTTAATTTAAATAAATTTAATAGCACTTTAATTTGTAAATTAAGTAATCAGAACCTTACAGTAAACAATGTTAATATTTTGTATAATGAATTCTTTTCGGTAGTCCAAACCGAGTTCAATAATTATTTTAAGAAGAACACTAAAAGTATCAGCCCTAAGTTTTTATTTTGTGACTGGGCCACTAAAGGACTCAGGAAAAGTAGGGAAAGACTTTTCGAGCTGTATGGCCTTAAGCCTTATATTAACACGGAAACTTTTAATAAGTATGTTGCTACTTACTCTAGAACTTTTAAGAACGCTTGTAAGGCAGCTAAAGCCTTCTACATTAGCAACAAGGTTAAATCAGCGGACAATAAAATAAAGACGGTTTGGAAAATTATAAATAATGAAACGAACAGGAATAAAAAGCATAATTCTGATTACACACTGCAGACGTCAAGCGGTCTCATTTGCGCTAACAAAGAAGTGGCTCAAGAATTTGTAAATTTCTTTACTAGTATCCCACTTAAAACAACTGAAACCTTAAATTCGTCGCCCTCGCTCGCTTTTGATTTAGTCAGGGCGAACGTTTCAGCCTGCCCGAGTGAATTTAACTTTAGGCATATTAACCCTATAACAGTAATTAAAGCTTTTAAGCAAATTAAGATCAAATTGACTGAAGATCTTTGGGGAATGTCAATTAAGGTCTGTACCTCCATAATTGAGACTATTGCGCCTTACTTAGCCTTAGTATTTAATTCGTGCGTGGATCAAGGAGTCTTCCCCGATTTGATGAAGTACAGTAAGGTAATACCACTCTACAAATCCGGGGACAGTAAAGACACCAATAATTATAGACCCGTATCCGTTTTGCCGGTTTTCAGCAAGGTGTTTGAAAAGATAATGCTTAATCAAATGCTCAATCATTTTAACACGAATAAAATCCTACACGATCAACAGTATGGTTTCACTAAAGGACGTTGTACGACCGACGCCGGTGTAACTTTATTAAAACACATTTTTAAAGCGTGGGAAGAGGCCCAAGACGCCATAGGAATCTTTTGTGACCTCTCCAAGGCATTTGATTGCGTCGATCACGAGACCTTGCTTTTGAAACTTGAGCATTACGGACTTGGAAAACTTGCTCTCAGTTTAGTTAGTTCTTATTTAAAGGATAGACAACAACAAGTTCAAATAAATGGAGTCAATTCACTTGGTTTAATAGTAAAAATTGGTGTGCCACAAGGCTCGATATTGGGTCCTTTCCTCTTTTTAGTGTATATTAATGATCTACTCCATTTATTAAAAAATCAACCACAAATGGTGTTATTTGCTGATGACACTTCCTTAATTTTTAAGGTAAATAGACGTGCTACAAATTTTGACGACGTAAATAATGCCCTACTGCAGGTCCAAAATTGGTTCACTGCTAATAATTTAGTATTAAATGGAAATAAAACTAAGTGCATAAGATTTTCTTTACCAAATGTCAAGGGTAGTGATTGTGAGATAATATTGAATCAAGAGAGACTAGAATTCGTCGATAAAACTGTTTTCCTAGGGATCACGCTCGACTCAAGGCTACAATGGGGTCCTCATTTAACAACTCTTGCAGGACGGCTAAGTTCAGCAGCTTATGCTGTCAGAAAAATCCGTCAATTTACTGATGTAGATACCGCGAGACTAGTCTATTTTAGTTACTTTCATAGTATCATGTCTTACGGTATTTTGCTTTGGGGACGAGCTGCAGACATCGATTCTATTTTTATTCTGCAGAAAAGAGCCATCAGAGCCATATATAATCTCCGCAGACGCGATTCTCTGAGGGAACTTTTTAAGGAAATTAACATCATGACGGTGCCTTGTCAATATATCTATGAAAACATCATGTATGTAAGGAAAAATTTACATCTTTTTAGTAAAAGAGGTGATAGACATAATTATAGTACTAGAAATAGGGACCTTTTGGTTCAACCAGGCTTCAGACTGGCTAAAGTAGATTCATCTTTTATGGGGTACTGTTTAAAATGTTATAATAAAATACCTCCCCACATTCTTCAACTGAATGAGACAAAATTCAAGTCTTGTATAAAACGCACACTATGCAGTCAGGCATATTATAAGTTAGGGGATTACATCACTGATAGGAACGCCTGGCTCAATGCTGGTCCTGCTCCACAACCACAACTAATTGATTAACACTTGAAGATACTGTTGGAGCTGTCGAAGATTGTAAGACTATCTTTGCATTGTATAGACTCAGTTTCCTTTGTATTGTATAATTGCATAGCACAGATGTGAGTTCTATGTACCCTATAGCTACCATTTACCGAGTATTAATATGTCTTTCATTGACTTGAATGTGCCCTGGCGGCTGATAGTATGTCATGCTCACTCAATTGTCTCGCTGTCGGTGGCGTGTGTGTTGGATCATTTAGCTCCCTTCAAAATGGTTGAGCTGAATGGTGCTGATCTATGCGCCATGTTCGTGAACGGGCGCCGTCAGTTGGGGCTGGTCATCTCTTAGCTGCCTCGGTTTATTTTTAATTATTTTATTTTTGATTGTTGTTTTGTTAAGTACTATTTGTTGTACTCTTGACGCTTTTAACGTTTTACGTCTTTTTTTATTTATTACATCGTTCTCACATTATATAATTTTAAATTCAAAAGTAATGATGTACTAATATTTTTGTAAAACATAATTTAAAAAGAGTGTCCATGGAGTTTCTTGCCCGTTCTTCTCCATAGGTACCTACGCTTTGGAATGGGCAACTAGCTTCATATTTTCTGACTGACCGACTTCTTGACAATTCAAAAGTGCCTGTTAATGGTTTAATTGAAATAAATGCTTTGACTTTGACTTTATAATGGGTAAAAACTTGCTTTGAAAACCAAAATATGTTTTTTTTTTTTACCTATTCAGAATAAAGAACAACAGAATCGTACTACATTGTGATTACGGGCTACTACGGAACCCTACACTGTGCGTGGCCCGACACGCACTTGGCCGGTTTTTTTTATGGAAGGACTATCAAAAATTCAAAATTATTCCTCCGATAAAATTATCTGGCGTCGGAAAAATCAGCCCTTACAGAAATAAAAATCATTTCATTTCTAATAAATCATAAATTTGGTGACTAAGTAAATTACCTACACGGAAATATTTTGTAGCGGAAAATGTAGGTCTTATTTTCCAAGATTTGTTTACCAATAAAATCCAAATTTATTGAAGTTGAAGAATGAAGTTTTCTTCGACCTGCATAAGCACGGACAATATAATATATAATAATATTTAGGTACTTACTCACATTTTATCATTATCCGTCTTATTAAAAAACCAAATCTACCTAACTTTAGTTTTAGCCTAAACCGTTGAGCCAAGATTTTACGCAAAGATCTTAATACTAAAATGACAACTTTTCATCCAACGTGTCATTTTTGTAGAACTGCGTTTCTATAACTGGGGGCCTAAAAAGGCCACTTTGGCAGAATCATAAAAGGTTAAAATTATGAATCATATTGGACAGTTAACTGTTAAGTTAATCGTATCAAATCCCATTGGTGAACGATTTTCCAGTTATTTTTTTTTGTCTGTGCTAAAATATCAATCAATCCAATCCAAATCCAATCCCAATCTCTTTGATTATACCAACACTAGCTTCTGCCCGCGACTTCGTCCGCGTGAAATTCGTACTTTCCTCTTATAATTTCGAAAATGTATGTTTATGATTTTTATCATTTATTTAGATATAAATAAGTATTCCGGCCAATTTTTTAGTTTATAGCTCAAAGGGATCAGATTTTTCTAATAGACTGTATCCCAGCTTTTTACTCCCCCAGGAGAGTAATTTTGAAAAATCGTTTGGGATGTGTTAATAACTTGACTCAAAGACCCATACCCATTTTCGAGTTCATGGAAGTAAGCAGTAGATTTTCCACCTTCGTAGGAGTCAATTTTTGAAAAACCCTAAATCACTTTTTTTAGGTATTTTTTGTTTTAATAGTACCGAGTTTCGAGTTAATCCGACAGAGGGTTAAATATTTTTCTAATCCATCAACTTTGTCACCCCAAATTCTCTGTGAGGGATTTTTTAAACTAAAAGTGACAATCTTTATTATTTACTGACCCAAATATTGCCATGTTTTTAATTTATTAACCGAATGAATAAGATATTTCATATAAACTGTTTCCCCTCTTTCTATCCCCATAGGGGTGGAATTTCGAAACTTAATCTAGATTATTTATACCAATTTTCCAGTTAATCAAGCCTCGTAATCAAATTCTGCCCTGTGAAATTGACTACCCCTCTTCACTCCATTAGCGGTAGATTTTCGAAAAACCCTGAACCACTTTATTAATTATTTTGGTCTTAGATAGGAGTTTCGAGTTAATTGGACCGCGCATTAAAATTTTTCCATACTAAATTTGACACCCTCAATCTCCCCTTTGGGTTAGTTTAGAATTCCAAAAAAATTCGAACTTTATAATTATTTGTGCCAAGTTTCAAGTCCAAATTTATTTGTACCATTTTTTTGAGTTTATCAAGGCACTCATTAAAATCCCCTTATAAATCGAATTGCCACTTTTTGTCCCGTCAGGGGTCAATAATTTTCGAAAACCCCATACCCTTACTAGTGAATCTTCATCTGCCTAGCCTTTTCCCAACTATGTTGGGGTCGGCTTCCAGTCCAACGGGATGCAGCTGAGTACCAGTGTTTTACATGGAGCGACTGCCTATCTGACCTCCACAACCCAAATACGATACCCCTTGATAAGACTGGTTGTCAAACTTTCGGGCTTCTGACCACCCCTAGCGACTGTCAAAGATCCACGAATGACAGCCGGGACCAACGGCTTAGCGTGCTTTCCGAGGCACGGAGAGGTGACGGTATGTAAAGATGGACACCTATCCACAGAAAAACCGCGGCAAGCGTAGCCTGCGTAACTTGATCGATCGATCTGTGCGGCTGTTATTATTGATTATTTTCTGTCAAAAGTATGAATACTGAGTTTCGAGTAAATCGGACCGCGTGTTAAAATTCTTCCACACCAACTTTAACACCCCAACACAAGGGGTGTTGGGGTTTTTTGATAAACGAATAATGATAAACTTTATTACTTGCTTAGGCAAGTATTCTTGCCAAGTTTATTAACCAAATGAATAAGATTTTTCTTATAAACTGTATCCCCGTTTCTCACCCCTACAGGGGTGGAATTTCGTAAAATTATAATAATATATTCGACAACTATCACACAACGCCGTCTAGTCCCAAGCTAAGCAGAGCTTGTGTTATGGGTACTAGACAACTGATAAACATACTTATATATTTCTAAATACATACATATTATAGATAAATTACACCCAGACACAGAACAAATGATCATGCTCATCACACAAACATTTGTCCTGGGTGGGAATCGAACCCACGACCTCCGGCATAGCAGTCAGGGCCACTAACCACTAGACCAACGGGCCAGTCACCAGTCATTGTTTGGGATGTGTTCATTACTCGACTCAAAGATTGTTTATACCAATTTTCGAATTAATCAAGCCACGCAGTAAAGTCCTCCCCTATAAAATTAACTTTTCACCCCATAATCAGCCTATAATGTTCCCACTGCTGGGACACAGAGCTCCTCTCGGTGAGAGGGAAATTAACTTTTCACCCCGTTAGGGATAAATTTTCGAAAAACGGTGATACACGTTATTCTTTATTTTTGGTCTTAAGTATAAATACTGAGTTTCGAGTTAATCGGACCACGCGTTAAAATTCTTCCATACAAACTTTGACACTTCCCATACCCCCTTCAGGGGGTAGTTTAGAAAAAAAAAAAGCCAAACTTCATAATTTATTTAGATAAGTATTCGTGCCAAGTTTCATGGTTATCAAGGAATAAGATTTTTCAAACAAACAAAATCCCCTCTTTTCATCCCTTAATGGTTAAATTTCCAAAAACCCCTTCTTAGTGGATATCTACTCTTCACAAAGAACACACCCTCCAAAATTAATTTCTCTACCCAGCGGTACCGACCAGCGTTTTAGGCTTTGATATATTAGTCAGTCAGGACAAAATTTCATCCCCCTTTTCACCCCCTTAATGGATGAAATTCTAACAACAGCGTTGTGTTAGCTTCCAATCATAAGCCTAGATAATAAATTTTGTGATTTTTACGTCGAAATTAATGATTTTCTATACACAATTTCATCCGCCTTTTTAACCCTTCGGGGGTGGAATTATCAAAAACGCTGAGACACGTTTAAATTAATTTTCAATTGTCAGCCTAAATACAAAATTAGAAGATCCTAACTTCAAAACTGTCGGACTTTCATATAAACTTCCATTCCCTATTTTAACCCTTTAGGGGTTGAATTCCCAAAAATCCTTTCTTAGTGGATACTTACTCTTCACAAAGAACACACCTTCTAAGTTTCAAGTCTCTAGGTCCAGCGGTTTGGGCTGTGCGTTGATATATCAGTCAGTCAGTCAATCAGTCAGTCAGGACTTTGAATTTTATATATATAGATAGTGTAGGTAACGACAAACTTATAACACCCCGTCGTTTTTGCGTCGGGGGTTAAAAAAAGAAAAACACGGACAGTTTTCGCCATATTATGATTCATAATGTTGTCATTTTATGATTCTGCCAAAGTGGACTTGGGCCCCCATTTAAAACTGAAAGCCATTCAAATTCAAGTTGGAATCTTATTTGAGCTCAGCGACAATTAATGTCAAAAACTTGTCAAAAATAAATGTAAGTAAATTGCTTATATTTATGATAGATTGCGACTGAGATTAGAATGCGAACTTGCCCCTCTGAGTAAAAAAAAAACGTTATATTTCTAATAAGGGGGCAAGACTTTAAAGCAGTTCTTTGAACCACTTAAATAAAAAGTAATCTATGTTGTATGTTATCGGTTTGGTTTCCGTACTTAGTCCTTCAGTGGCCCATTGTGCGTGGGCCATGGCGGCCGTCGGTGGTTATTCCAACCAGCCCACCTCCCTTCAGAAGCTGATTAAGTCTCCTGGTCTGTTGAGAACATCTGTGTACGATCTGGGTGTCCAGATAGTGTTTCTGACCATATCTGGGTGACGCCTGTGCACTCAAAGTAAACACGGCTTCTAAATGATTCGACAAATTCCTGCCCCTTTAAAGATACTTAACAAACCTTTGCAAATACTTCACCTTTTTCGAACAAATACGTTGGTGTCAATTTTCCCTGAGGTCAAATACCTTATTGACTCGATGATTAAACTGTAATACTAATCAAACGATACATGACACCCCAGCCGCTTTATTGGCTTTATTGTTTCAAGCGACTTTAGTACTTTGACTTTCCTTTACAAAGCTTAAATTGCTTTGCATGAAACTTTATTGCGATAGCATTAATTAGACGAACTCAATGGACAAATAAGGTAACAAATAAGTGTAACACATGAGATGATATTCGAGATCAAGTTTCATAAAATTTGTACTGTGCTAATTATGCTAGGTACCTCTATTTTCACCCTTGTTCTCATCGTAACAAGACCTAATAAGGTAGCCTGTATACTCGTAATAAGAACAACAAGCAAGACCTTTGCAAATAACGCTTCCAAAGTTGTATCTACATTGAATAATATGTTACATCACTTGATACTTTTATAGGAAAATCGACTAAAAGCGTCTGTGAGACGTCTTGCATACCTAAGCTCTGACTTGTGTGATGCATATCATGTCCGTCCGCACTCACACCAGGCGACACCTAAATGATTAATAAAAGAAAATATTATAAACTAATTCAACTAATAATATAAAGTAAATCTTTCTAGTTGTTTGTTATCTGAACGGATTTCGATGAAATTGGCACACAGGTAAACCATCACCGAGGCTAAGATATAGGATGTCTTTTTGTCTCTGTAGTAGGTACGTTGCCGTGGGATAATTTCCGACCCTCACACGGGCAAAAGCTTAAATAAAAGCGCGCTGTTGATTTTTTAGCGCTCGATTCAGTCAGCATTAATTGATATAGATTTCGCCTAGTATTTGTGGAAACAGGCTTATGACTCTGTTGAATATTCTATCCTACTAGTCCTATCGTATCCTACTTAGGACTGATTTTTCAATCGACAGATAATTTTTATTCGTGGAATAAAATTTACGTCTGACAGATTTTGTATGGAAGAACTGTCAAAAATTCAAAATTATTCCTCGGATAAAATTATCTGGCTTTGGAAAAATTTGCCCAAACGCGAAAGTTTGTGAGGATATGTTTGTTACTCTTTCACGCAAAAACTACTGAACGGATTTTGATGAAACTTTACAGTAATACTCGTATATCATAAACGTCAGAATAGCACATAGAATACTTTTTATTCCGATATTACCACGGGATCGACACTTATGCAGGTGAAACCGCGTGGCGATGCTAGTCTACTTATATACAAGTACTTACCTAAACGTTTCCCGTTTAAACGTTACAATTACATGTGGATACGGCATAATACAGCGATCATTATAAACCACGCGAAGAGTTTGTTCTAAACAATCGAGTTTAATGAGAGGGTTCAGGAAACTGTGTGTTACACAGTATTAGATAGAATTTTCGGAGTTTAACGATTATATTATGTTGTAAAGCGAAGTTATAACAGGCTTGGTTAACACTAGGAGCCTAGGACGTAGGAGGCGTCACTTCTTCTTCGTGTCGCTGCCACGACTGTATTTTAAATCTTGTTTTCCCAAAACTTTGCCACTTCACGGCGTTGTCGGTGGCAGCGGAGCAGAGGTCACTTTGACTGCATGTTTTGGGACATAGAGGGCAGGATAGGAGGTTTGTGACCCACTCTACGTCTTGGTAGGACCACCAAGTGACCCCAGGGAAGACGGTGGCACAGTGGTCACGTGCTGCCGTGCATAGCGAGGCTCAGGGGAAGCCCCTTTACAGTCTCCCCAGGGATGTGCCATACAGGCGTTGCACCGGGAGGTTCCGGAATTGGTATTTTAAGAGGAACCGGGACCAACCCTATATGCTGATGGTGATCACCGGGGTGGTTTTAGTGAGGTAAAAATCCCACACTCCCCGACCATCCCCGAAGGTCGGGTGCCTTTTGAAGGTATCCACCCGACAACAAAAAAAAAACAAAAAAAGTCTTGGTAGGATAGTTAGGTCCTTGATCGTATGTTGCAATCTTTTTAATCAACTCAAACTATTGAAATTTGCAGTCCACT
Organism: Mesoligia furuncula; assembly: GCA_916614155.1. Lineage (NCBI taxonomy): Eukaryota > Metazoa > Arthropoda > Insecta > Lepidoptera > Noctuidae > Mesoligia > Mesoligia furuncula. The sequence continues at coordinate 9,010,453 of OU744798.1, read as the reverse complement.
GCTGGACAGGTTTTCAGGCCACAACACCCTGTCCTCCACCTTCCCCATCCAGTCTGTCCCAGCTGCCTGCTTAAGGTCATCAGTCTGGGGGCTTCCCACTCTACGCTTACCGATACTCGGTTTCCACTCAATTCTCTTAGTAAAAATCTTAAATACATTCACCCTCTGACAGAACGCACAACCTAAGCCATTGGATCTAGAAGGATAATACTCTGCACATGAGTTCCCCAAACAACGAATACCTATTACCTATTAGGCATTAAGGGAGGATTTTCGAAAACTCGTCACCCAAAGGTTGAAAGTTTGGAGTTTTTGCCAATGGAAAATGGGCACACGGCTTACATTAAAATAATAAAATCACCCTGTTGTTTTTAATTAAAGGGAAAAGCGCATAAATACATCCCATAAACCTAGTTTATAATAAGGTTGCGCAAAATATTGTATCTGCTTAGATACTGAAAATATATGTTAATTTAATTCACTGACTGCCCTATTCAACAAATACATTCGTAGGGAGATGGCCTGAAACACAGGTTTAAATAAACCTAGATCAGGCAACGCTCTTCAGAGTTCTATTTTTGACTGTAATCTCATATTTCTCATACCATAGTCTATATCCAGATTATTATAATCCTCTTATAGGCCTAGATTAATATATACTAATGAACCATATGTACACTTTTTGTAAACTTATTATTATTTCAATAAAATTTATTTTATAAAAAAAAATACCTAAAGACCTGAAAACATTGACATTAGAGTAATGCTTCATAATTCTCAGAAATAGCTCACGTAGTATGACCTAGATCTGTGTTCACATGACGCCATTGTTAAATACCTAGATTCCGGTCGAACAGCTGACTTTGGCAAAGATACCATTTGTTTTGGCTCAAATTGTTCTAGCAATTTGGCGAAAACATCTACTACAGATGGAATCAATTTACTGTCTCGAATGCAATCTTGTTGTGTTTTAGAAAACGCGGATCCAGTATTAAAAGCAATTTGTGAAAAAACGTTATTGTTTTTGCTAAAACAACAAACTGTGATTACCCGTCTGCTTATACAGCGCCGGTTTGACGTCATCACGTCAACGCCCGGCTGTCGCTGAAAACCAGCGCTGGGGCTCTGTCTCGCATGGGGTCGTAGCATTATGCTGAGCGATGGCCCTTTTGCGTGGATGTGACGCATATTCTTCCCGAACTTGTTATGTTTAGGGTTCCGTACCCAAAGGGTAAAAACGGGACCCTATTAGTAATTAAGACTTCGCTGTCTGTCCGTCCGTCTGTCTGTCACCAGGCTGTATCTCAAGAACTGCGATAGCTAGACAGTTGAAATTTTCACAAATTATGTATTTTTGTTGCCGCTATAACAACAAATACTAAAAACAAAATAAAATAAATATTTAAGGGGGGCTCCCATACAACAAACGCGATTTTTTTTGCCCTTTTTTGCTTGATATCAATAATGGCAAAAGGTAGGCACTTGAAATATTCACAAAATACTCAGTTTTATTTTTACTTTAATAATAAATAATAAAATTAAAATAAAATTAATATTTAAGGGGGGCTCCCATACAACAAACGTGTTTATTTTCGGCGTTTTTGCTTTGTGGTACTTACGGAACCCTTCGTGTTCGAGTCCGACTCGCGCTTGGCCAGTTTTTTGTATTTGTGTTCTTTCTCAGCGTCAGCAAAAGTGAATAAACGTATTTTTTTTATTTCTTTCTTTTCCTATTGTGTCATCTTCCATTTTGGCCGCATATTGGCTTTGAGATGGCTTTGAGATTGAAATAATCGCAAATAAAATACACGATTCACTTAGTCCTTAAACTTCGGATGAGCCAACCAAATTGAATCGTGTAGGTAAACAATAAAGTGAATCATTCAACGTCGGTAAAACTTTTCTGCAACTTTCAAATACAAAAGAAAGAAAATACATTTATTTAGCACAGAGTAAAAGGCCCATAGTACAATGAAAGTGCATCAATCTGGTAGAACCGTGTAGGTCTTACCCATGGATATGAGACATGTCGCCTCCATCCGATCAAACTGACCAAAAATTTAATTGCGTACACACAATCAGTAGCAACGGGTTTTGTCAGTTCAACGACATTCATTGCGTTATTTACGTTGTTGAGTAGACACATTTTTCGAACATATGAAGCAATGGATTAGCAACATGTTTATAAATGATTCAGATTGAGATTGATAGTGAGTAACGCAGTGCAGAGTTGCATGTGTGCATTCAGTGACTGCATCTATACTTTCTAGTTCTTTCCCCTTTTGAGCATGTTTGCAATAAGATAGCACAAAAGTATTACGTCTACTTTCATGCGTGTGTGCCATAAAAGCATCATGTGTTCTATTTATTATCTATTTCTTTTGTTTTTGTGTGAGTTTCAGGAGTGGGAAAAAGGTGGCGACATTTCAACTCGAACAAATATAGAGTGAAAGCATATCTCTAGGATATGTATGGTCTTACCTATACTTGCCATAAAGTGACACAAACATACTAGATCATCATCCACAGCTCGACTTCACTCACTGCTGGACATAGGTCTCCCTTTTCTTATGCCACGCTCTTAAGCTGGCCTCATCCAGTTTCTACCCGCGATGGTAACAATATCGTCCGCCCATTTCGCCGCCGGACGACCGACACTTCATTTTCCAGTCCTTGGACGCTACTCTGTCACTTCTCCACCTGCCATCACTGCGCTTTGCCAGGCATCCTGACCAACTCCATTTGTGTTTCATATCGAGTTATGAAACACAATCGGAAACCTACCAAAAAATATAGAAATGAAAGCTCAATAGTAGTGGTGAATCATCGGACTTTACACTTTTTATTTGAGTTTTTATTTGTTTCTAGTGTATTGTGTGTCTTTTAGTCTGTGCTAAATATGCTAAATAAATGTATTTTCTATCTTCTTCTTTCCTTTCTTTCTTTCTTTGATGTATGTAACGCTTTATTTTCTGTGTTCGTGTCTTTTTGTTGCGACCAGCGGAAGGATTAAAAACATTATAAAGACGAAAAGGAAGTGAATATTATTGACCCATATATTTCTAATACTTTGACAAGTTTTCGGCCCTCTGGCTCTGTTACTTTAACTTCTCCCTTGATTTTCAAGAACCGACGTTGTTTATAAGACCTCTCTGGTCTTGAAGATATTAAGCATTGTTTACGATTTAAGTGCAGACAGTGTTTAAGTATTTTGTGCTTGATTAAGTCATCATACATAATAATGAAATAAATAAATATAGGTACCTCTTAATCTAAAAAATCGAGTTATGAAACACAATCGGAAACCTACCAAAAAATATAGAAATGAAAGCTCAATAGTAGTGGTGAATCATCGGACTTTACACTTTTTATTTGAGTTTTTATTTGTTTCTAGTGTATTGTGTGTCTTTTAGTCTGTGCTAAATATGCTAAATAAATGTATTTTCTTTCTTCTTCTTTCCTTTCTTTCTTTCTTTGATGTATGTAACGCTTTATTTTCTGTGTTCGTGTCTTTTTGTTGCGACCAGCGGAAGGATTAAAAACATTATAAAGACGAAAAGGAAGTGAATATTATTGACCCATATATTTCTAATACTTTGACAAGTTTTCGGCCCTCTGGCTCTGTTACTTTAACTTCTCCCTTGATTTTCAAGAACCGACGTTGTTTATAAAACCTCTCTGGTCTTGAAGATATTAAGCATTGTTTACGAGTTATGTGCAGACAGTGTTTAAGTATTTTGTGCTTGATTAAGTCATCATACATAATAGTGAAATAAATAAATATAGGTACCTCTTAATCTAAAAAAAGTAAGTACTAAGTAGTACAGATTTCTTGTTTCTGCTTAACTTGCCCGTAGGTCTCTAGGATAGGGTTTTTACATTCAGAATAGTTATTAAATTCAAAGCGCTAATCATAGTTAACGATTTACCCCCTTAAGTACTAATAAACGTCTGTATAGTAGGTAACACAACACTTTGTCTTCTTCTTTCGAAAGTCAAATTATTGACGACTGAAAGGGAGATATCGGTGTGTGACTATCATCTGATAAAATACGTTTATTTAAGTGGGTTAATGTATAATACATCATAGAAAACATACACAAATAGTTTTGAATATTGGCCAACTAAAACTCTTTTATAACAATAAACACCGCACTATTCCCAGCTGTGACTCCAATCACTTTATTAATATGGCCAAGGATATATACAATATAATGTTTCCGTGAATGATCGGAAACACGCTTTGGTAATACGGGCCGCTATTTATTTGTATAGGGTCAACGCACTCTCACCATGTTGCACAGAAATGCACATGGTTCGCTTCGGACATTCCCGGCCATTCTCGGCCAGACCCGGCCATTCCCGGGCCATTTGACCCGTTACGGCTGTGCCCGTAAGTATGTGCGTTTGCCCGAAATAGGCAACGCATAGTTACACTTTGTAGCTATGCCAAACAATTATTGTTGGTCTTCGGTGTATTTTACAATGACATTTACGGCAGCCATTTTGCGGAAATTAGTCGTCATCATCAATTTTAACATAATGCTCTCCTACGAGTTCTACGATGAGTGCATTCTTAAATCTCATCATCTGCATCTCGAACACCAGATTCTGGGCTATGTCTAGGCCAGACAAATTACTTTAGTCTTTAAGAATCTATAGGAACGTTCTTGACTTTACTCAGATAACAAAATAACGAGGTGCATGGATAGTGAACTAAATCAAGAAGAATTTAAAGACTGTCTTCATAGTAGTACAGAGTGTTTACCCTTCCCGAACCTGGAATTCCTGTCTACTATCCGTCTGTAACCTTAGGTCGCATGGTGCAGACATCCTGAACTTATTTATATATTTATTTATCACGCACTAGGTATATGATAGGTTAGGGCTGTAGAGCTTGTAGGGCTTAGGGTCGTAGGGACTGTTAGGGTTGTAGGTATTTGTAGGTTCCTTTAACTTATCGTATATTTTCATGTACCGTCACACCCTTGACAGCATTGCGGCCTTACGTGACGTCTGTTAAGGGTGGATGTACAGATAGATAGATTAACTCTTTGAGCTTTATTGTGATTTGTAGGTCTACACCTTCCAACACCACCACCATCTGCACCTTATCAAATCTATACATATAAGTAAAAATCAATTGCCGCATGTATCACTTAAGAACGAATCGATCGATTTGGCAGATTTTGTTTGTTGTCTTAATGTAATGTCAGGACAAGGTTTGTATTAAAGATTTTTTTTAGGAAACCCTACCGAATAGTCGAAAATTTTAATGGTATTTTTGTACGAAAATCGCAATAAAACAGACTGACAGATAACGCACAGCCTAAACCCCTGGAGATAACACATAAATTCATCCGGGTGACGCAAATAAAATCTTAATACTTATTTCATTTAAAACTTTATACAAAAATCATCTATACTACAAGTTTCATAATTCCATATTCCTACGTAGTTGATGTAATATATTTCACAGAACATAACATTCCTGTTCAGTCCTTATTAAACGTTATGCAGGAAGTTTGTTTCAGTGGCCCATATAATGCTAAACAAATTTCTCTGTTTACATCGCGTGGCATGGCACCATGTGGCTTATATATGAACTGTAAATACACATATAAACAAAACAAATATCCTATTTCTGTTGTGTTGGGGGTAGCGTAGATGATAAAATACACAAGTATGGAGTGATTATATTCGTATTATTATATTTTATTGGGCCAAATGCCAAGTAGACTACTTAATTTTTTTTTTCATTGTCTCTTGAAGTTTTTAATCACACAACCACGAATGACATGTATATTTTCTTAAAGTAAAATAATGCTCGATAGTTAAGTTATATCGTAATTAATTATTCGTTAGTTAACAAAGCAATTTTCCCTTCTGAATTTTAATCGTTTTATAAATTACTCTGAAGGAAGGTTGGAGGAGATGTTTCTATCACATTTCGCAGATTGCGTATTCCATTCCACTTTTATATCCCACGTGTATAATGGAGAGAGAACTTTTTACCGTCCATTCAACTTGAAGCTTCCTTACCATAAAACTTAAGGGGCTTACATGACCTAAAGCGCGGTCACTGTCGGACTGCAAAGAAAATAAAAAAATGCGCGATGACACAACGCTGGTAATGTATTGCAAAATATGAAGCAATTACCTACTTAATTACAAAAAGTCTATTGTTTGGACGAAAAAATTAAAGCACTAGTATTTTAAGATGTTGCTTGTAGAATAATCTGACAAAAAATCGGAATATGGTATTTATTGTAAAAAAAAGTTTTTAGAGGCATCTTCATGATTTTTTTCCACCATATCAAATTAGTTGCATTATGTTTTCAACACACTATCTGCCTAGCATATATGCTGAAGAATATCATATATTTTTCTGATTTTGTTTACTGTAGTCGATCTTATATTTTTATTGTTTCTAAAACTTGCGTTTTTTGTGTTTAGATCCTGTAAGACCCTTAAATCGTTGTCACCTAGAATAATTAAATAGGTAGATATGATTGTCTTGTCGCGCCATGATGGCTTATTTCCTATTGACGGTAGGTAGGTACTCGCGCATACGCTTATTATGTATGCTTACATTATCACCCCATCTTACTGTACTTCGTGTCACCATTTTCAAAGATGGCGAATGCTATCTTATCTCAACTATTCCTAGGTAATAATAATTTAACAGTCTCATATCGCGGTAGGTCAAGGTTATAAAGATAAGGGGAAAAGATTGCTTTTCTATTTATTGTAGTGAAGTCATTTCTGATAAAATGATCTTGAAATTCTTGAATGGGACCAGATATTTTTGTTCCGGGTTTCATATACATAGACGAAGATATCTATAGCAACTGAAATAGATTATATTATTATTAGACAAAGGCAGTCGGGTTAGCTAGTAACCTAGCTGACCCGGCAACCCATATCCTGCTGTCCAAGTTTCAATAATTCATACAAAAAAGGACGTTTAGTTTTCCCGAATTTGAAGATTTTCGAGGATTTTTTTCCAATTTTATGTTCTTTATAGAACACCTGATTCGGACTATTACAAACATTTTGAAACAAAAAACAACCAAAACGGCCTTGCCGGCCTCAAGAGATGCGCTTACCAACGAACAGCTTTTCATTTTTATTATATAGTATCTATAGATATTGTGTTTCTGCTAAGTAGGAATTCAAGCGATTTCAGCGCTGATTGTTCAGGCCTTATGGGAGCACAAACAGTAACGAATTGAGATTTAAATTCTCTCCGGTGTGCGCTGTGACAGGTTTCTGGCCCATTGCCTATACACAACACAGCATTTCATCAGTTGATAAACAACTATATTAGTTACGAAAAACATAATACCCGTAAACTTTATGTAACCACCGGATGGAATACAATACCTTTTCGTTCATCGTAACATAAGGGTGCGCCCACGCATTGCGTTACTTTGATACCCATAGTTCCGCCCTTTTGATTGGCCGAACGGTGGACTCGACACGGTCCAATGATACCGTACATTTATTTACATCGCTTGCATAACTATGCTATTGAAGATTTTTCCCGCGCAAATATAGTTGACCAGTTTAAATAGAGCTGTGTAAAGCCAATAGATCGATTGGTGTGGTTGTTTTGCATAGGTCATGTTATATTGGTGTTGTAAACTGGATGAAAGCTATCGAAAGGACATTGCGGACGCGCCTTCCCACGCCGTTTGAATTGCCGTGATGTAATTGGGACTAGAACGTAGTATATTGAATGTTTACAATCTGTAATAATATGCTCTATTTTATTGCCCCTCAGTTGGCATTGTTAAGTGATTTGTAAGTCAATGGAAGCTTCGCAAACTATACATGGAGTGGGATAATTTTACTTCATTAGAGTTCAACTGGTTTGGAATAAATAGGGTGTATCAAGTCTTTGTTATCTTGATTCTTGTTTAGTTAAATGAAACTAGATCGTGGGATATCATCCTCTTCTCTGTTATTTTGTGAAGGCCGAAAAATTATACAAGTGCGCAAGAGTACACTGAAAGAAATAGCAGTAAATAAATATGAAAAACATTGATCTGAACTGCTTTAAACAGTTCCATATGAGCCTAACGTTTAAAACAGTATTTTTTACTGATCCGAAAACAGTTAAAGCTTGAGGCAAAATGTTACAGTCATGACAGTAAACTTTAACGTTTTAAGTAGCTAAAAGGTCACAAAATTAACTGTTTTATTCGTTCAAACCTTTGTAATTTACTTACATTACAGTAATGATGGTATTCCTTTTTTTTGTTTTGTTCAGTAAATGGTACTTATGTCCAATCATTAAAGTTACTGCTTTGTCATTTACTGTTTTACAAACATTTCTTCTTATTGTATAAAGTCAGTAAGTTTTAATGAAATCGCTTTATTGTGGTGTAGTAAGAATTTTTTTTTTTTAGTGTAAATAATAAATTCATTTATTTCAGGCAAAGAACACCCATAATCACACTACATAAATTCATAGAAAACATAATACTTAAATAAATAAAATAGAATTAAATTTAAATTAGAACACATCAAATCAAATAGGTAAAATGAAATCAATATACTTAAATCAAACTAATATAAACAAACGAAATTAACTTAAAATAAATCAAAATAGCTCGAATAAAATCAAATCAAATTAAAAAACTAATAATCAAAACAATAATAAGCATAAAAATTAAATAAAAGTATATACCTAATAAATTAAAAATTTCGGACCCGTATGATGTCCATTTGGTTAGTACACACACAACTTATAAACTAGTGTTAGCACACTTAGCACTTACATCTACCAGTAAAGGCCTGGGTCTTCCTAGCTTATTGACTGCTGGAAAAAATGTAATAATATTCAGACTGCCAAATTAAGGGGATTACAGGACCTAAACGCAAAAAAAACAAGTTTTAGAAACAATAAAAGTAATGATCGACTACAGTAAACAAAATCAGAAAAATATATGATATTCTTTAGGATATATGCTAGGTAGGAACTATCCTACCTAGCATATATCCTAACCTTCCTATCCTTTTCAACACACTAGTGTTGAAAACATACTACAACCAATTTTATACGATAGAAAAGAATCATGAAGATACCTCTAAAAACATTATTTTTACAATAAAAAGCATAATAATATACATACAATCATTCTGATTTTTTGTCAGATTATTCTACAAGCAACATACTAAAACACTAGTGTTTTAATTTATTGTCCAAACAATGGATTTTTCGTAATTAAATAATTGCTTCATATTTTGCAATAAATTACCAGCGTTGTGTCATCGCGCTTCTATCTCTTTTCTATGCAGTCCGACAGTGACCGCGCTTTAGGTCATGTAAGCCCCTTAAGATAGGTACCTACGCTGAGCCTATGACTGACAACAGACTTATACAGGCTTATTGGTAAAACATTAACAACCTCTTAAGAGGTCATTGTACTCATCATTATGAACAACTTTTACTATGGGACCAAACCTCAGCTCGCGAAAAAAAATCAGCTGTTCCCTACATTTTGACGAGTTATACGAATATAAATGTAGGGAACAGCAGATTTTTTATTCGCAATTTCAGGTTTGGTCCCATAGTAAAAGTTGTTCATAATGATGAGTACAATGACCTCTTAAGAGGTTGTTAATGTTTTACCAATAACCCTGTATAAATCAGAGGGGTAATTATTTAACACACCAGCAGAAGGAATGGCTGTCATTTTGACAGTTCCATTAACATTTATTGCGTTTCTATTTACGTAGTTGAGCAGACTAATGTTTCAAACATATTATGAAGCAATGGATTAGCAATATTCTTCAAACTGATTCAGATTGTGATTGATAGTGTATCATGATTCAGATTGTGATTGATAGTGTATCATGGGTGCAGCTCAGAGGGGCAATTCTACTAATTTCAAAGGTTGACTGGTAGAAAATGCCTGTAGCATTAAGTCCGCCTCTGTACATTTATGTGCTTGAAGTATTAAATAAATAAATAATTTTAAGAGCGTTCACAGTCTGATCTCAGTCTCAATCTGTCAAAATTATCTTTAATTTCCCTACATTTTGACAAGTTTTTGACATTTGTTTGTCGCCGAGATGAGACTGAGACTAGATTTTGAACGTTTTAAATTAGCAGAATTGGCCTTCAGTTGTTGTGTCTGGGTTGGCTTAAGTAAGCAAATAATAAATTGACGTAATATTTCGAACATGATGACGTTAAACATGCCTTAATAATAGCAGGGGTTGGTTCTCACATGCATTTTAGTAGATATTATTATATAGGTTCTAATGTTTGTAGAACCATACATCCCACCAAAAACAATTTCATGTAAAATGTTGCCAAGATGAGATCAAATTATGGCTCCCACTGTAAAAAAGTTATTATGTAGAGCCATGCTTCTAACTCTAAACGGCCAAGCCACATATTTTGACTAAGGTGTAGAGTTTGTGAAATTAAGGCTTGTAGAGCCCTTTCTAGTTCTTCCTTTAGTTATTCAACTTTCGTACAAGTATTTCATAGCTATTAGATATCTTAGGTATTTCAGATCTAGTGTATAAAATAGGATTGCGACACTATCTGATGTAGAAATACGTTTGTTAAGTAGGATAATTCCATTCGTAAAATAACCACCAGGTACCAGTCATCACTCCACTTTCCTCATTATCTAGGGAATTGATCAGACAAAAATATAATTTTCAAGTTTTTAGTTTTCATTTCGTTAGTTTTCATTCCTCATTCCCTTTCAATATAGTGTGCCTACATTATTCTACCTCTCAAGCCCTTGCATTTGATACCTATATTGAAGGTGTCTTGAAAAAAAATGTAATTGGCCATTTTGTGGTGGCGGCCATCTTGGATTTGAATTTTGTCATAGTGTATAGTATTCTATTAGTCAAGCCCTTTTATTTGATAACCATATTGAGGGAGTTGTGAAAAAAAATGTAATTCACCACTTTGTGGTGGCGGCCATCTTGGATTTGAAATTTATCAAAGTGTATAGTGTTCTACTATTCAAGCCCTTTCATTTGATACCCATACTGAGGGAGTTGTGAAAAAATATGTAATCCGCCATTTTGTGGCGGCGGCCATCTTGGACCGATTTTCATCAAACATAGCTAAGAACACTCCCGACTAATTCACCTTTTAAACAAAAAAAAACAAAATCAAAATCGGTTCATCCGTTCGGGAGCTACGATGCCACAGACAGACACATACAGACACGTCAAACTTATAACACCCCTTTGATTTTGCGTCGGCGGTTAATTATAACACCCCGTTGTTTTTGCGTCGGGGGTTAAAAAGAACGTTGTGAATATAAAGAAGACAGTTTAATTAAAATAGAGAGTGAACCAAATAACGCGTTTTATACAAAGACAACTACGTGTTTTTATTAAAACAGGAACGCAACACGTTTTTCTCAATTTGTCCTAATTAATTGTTTAAGTCGATTTACTTAATTAAGTGTTTGCATATCGTCCTACAACATTTAGCACAAAGAAAAACGTATAAATATTTAAAGAAAAGAAAAGTACAGTCAATTAATTAACCAAAAATTGATATATAACTTAGATACCGTATACTCAGAGGGGCTCAGAGGGGCTCAGAGGGGCCCGTGGCTAAATAATAACAGCCGCACGGGTCGATCGATCAGGTTAAGCTACGCTTGCCGCGGTTGTTCTGTGGATGGGTGACCATCTTTACATACCGTGACCCCTCCGTACCTCGGAAGGCACGTTAAGCATAAGTAATTTATTTCGGAACAATATACATTGTGTAGAAATTTTATAAAATAAAACAGCACCATTCAAATATAACAGCCGTTGGTCCCGGCTCCCGGCAGACTTTCGTGGATCTTTGACAGTCGTTACGGGTAGTCAGAAGCCCGAAAGTCTGACAACCTGTTTTACCAAGGGATATCGTATTACCCAGTAACTGGGTTGTGGAGGTCAGATAGGCAGTCATGTAAAATACTGGTATTCAGCTGCATCCGGCTAGACTGGAAGCCGACCCCAACATAGTTAGGAAAAGGCTAGGCAGATGATGACCTATATATATACCTAGCTCGTGGCTAAATGTAGATACATTTAGACTCGGTTCTAGTATTTAGACTCGTGCAGTCGTGCCTAAATAATAACAGCCGTACGGGTATGCTTGGCACGGTTGGTCTGTGGATGAGTCATCATCTTTACATACCGAGATCCCTCCGTCCCTCCTGCTGTCATTAATGGATCTTTGACAGTCGTTACGGGTCGTCAGAAGCCAGAAAGATTTACAACCAGTCTGACAAAGAGGTGTCGTATTACCCAGTAACGGATTGTGGAGGTCAGAATGATAGGCAATTCGCTCCATGTAATATACTAGTTTTCAACTGCATCCTGCTAGACTGGAAGCCGACCGGAATCGGAAAAAAAAGTAATTTAAAAAAACCGACTGCAGTAAAAAACTTAGTTAAAAAAAACTTAAAAGCTAAAAACAAGCCCATTTTAAATGAAATAAAAGTTAGAAGCAGGCGGGACCCATTTGAGTTTGAAAATATAATAAAAATGGTATGGGTCCCGCGTGTGATGCCTATCTAGCTAGTAAACTTGGTATGGTCGGTGGAACCAATAATCAAAATATTAGAAGAGCTTTTTAAAAGGTTTCGCTGAAAAATACCACCCGTTCAAGTATTTTATTTTTACCGAGGTAATAAGGTAATGAAAGTAATGACATTACATCTGTGTCGAGTGTCGAGTATGCCTTCCGGCACATATTTATCAACGAAACAATACGGAAGTTAATAAAATGGTGATAAAGCAGCTTTTTAGGGTTCCGTAGCCAAATGGCAAAAACGGAACCCTTATAGATTCGTCATGTCTGTCTGTCTGTCTGTCTGTCTGTCCGTCTGTCTGTCTGTCTGTCTGTCTGTCCGTCCGTATGTCACAGCCACTTTTCTCCGAAACTATAAGAACTATACTGTTGAAACTTGGTAAGTAGATGTATTCTGTGAACCGCAATAAGATTTTCACAAAAAATATAAAAAAAAAAAAAAAATTTTAGGGTGCCCCATACTTAGAACCGAAACTCAAAATTTTTTTTTTTCATCAAACCCATACGTGTGGCGTATCTATGGGTAGGTCTTCAAAAATGATATTGAGGTTCCTAATATCATTTTTTTCTAAACTGAATAGTTTGCGCGAGAGACACTTCCAAAGTGGTAAAATGTGTGTCGTCCCCCCCTGTAACTTCTAAAATAAGAGAATGATAAAACTAAAAAAAATATATGATGTACATTACCATGTAAACTACCACCGAAAATTGGTTTGAACGAGATCTAGTAAGTAGTTTTTTTTTAATACGTCATAAATCGTAAACCGCAATTTACCATTCATTCAATCAACTCAAAAATAAAAAAAAACCATTTAATTTCATAAACATAAACCTTATGCATAAACCCGGATGTTACGGAACCCTCGGTGAGCGAGTCCGACTCGCTCTTGCCCGGTTTTTTAATACTTAAATACGGGATGATTTTTTGTGATGAAAAAGACCAAAACCGAATCTATGCTATATATTATATACGAGAAAGTTTGTGAGGATGGATGACAGGATAGATGTTTGTTACTCTTTCCCGCAAAAACTACTGAACGGTTTTGGATGAAATTTGGCACACAGATAGTTTATAACCAGGACTAACAAATGGGATACTTTTTCGAAACTTATGCGAGTGAAACCGCGGGGCGCTGTCTATGACAAACAAGGAAATGAAAATATCTGCTATGAGGTCGATGTCTAGGGAAGGACAATGCCCATTGCATTTTTCTTTATTACTTAATAATATATATATGACGGAGAGGGCATGTTTGTCTCGTCATCATCAGGCATATTTTAATTAGTGTGGGCGTACTATGGGCAGTGTTGGTTATTGCGCAATAGAAAAACTGTTTACAGTTCAAATCAGATTATAATTTTACGAACAAATTAATCACACTAACGAATCACACACTCTAGGTACACAACTGGACTACTATTAGACAATAACAGGCTGGTATGATGATGATGGTTTCAACAAAACGTAGGACAGTTCCGAAGCGTCTGCCTGCTCGATCACCGGGATAAGGAATACCACTTGACGCGTTCTCTTCAACCTCGTAATCGAGCGGAAACGTCCCGACTCTGTCAAAATACGCCAACTCTAGTCTTGATAGTTGCCGCTTGATAGGTGGCGTGCCTTGTTTTGTTGTAAACGTCAATTGCCGGATGCGACATAATACAGGTTGGAAAAACGAATGAACACGCTAATCTCTGGAACTACCAGTCTGATTTGAAAAATGTTTTTGCATTTGATAGCCTAATTCTTGCGGAAGGCTATAGGCTATTTAACATCACGCTAGGACCCTTAAGTAGTAAAGAAACCTCTGCGTAAACGAAGTACTAGCGCGGGCAGGTGATGCGATGGGGTGGGACACTGGGACGTGGGAACAAAAAATTTCATGCGGACGTAGTCGCGGCTAGAAGCTAGTAAATTATACATTACTGTGTAAAAGATTATCTTTGTTTTTGAAACAGCTTTCAAGAATCTTTATGACTATTCTTTTTTGACTAAAAATCATATATTATACGCTGTATTTAAACAATTTATTTATACCTTTAAATCGACACCTCACCATCTAGCTAGATATCCATCCAACAACTATTAAACGAATAGTATACGACTACGTTAGCTCCCACACTACCCTTTAGTCATAACCTAACGAATGCCCTCAAGGGAGTGTTGCCATAACCACCACGGATTAGTGATCGAAGTATGATTTTATTAGCACTTTCCGGGCTATTTTATTAGGGGCAAACGAGAACCAATGAGGTACTTGGTTTCATTGAGGATAGTAATACAATTTATTTGTTTGTACATTACTTTAATTGTGTAATGTTGTAAACAAATTGTGCCGGCGGGTCTATACTTGAAGTAATTTTTCAGATGGAAATATTATGTTTTGTTCTTCTGAAGGAAAAAACTTTATAAGCTATCCTGCTAAACGTCATTACATTGATGTTATTTTAATTGCTCTTCTACAATCCATGCTCTTATTATTATAATCCCTCTTTTACCTTTTCACGCCTTAACCCCTGAACCAATCGTTATGAAATTTGTCCTGGGATCTGAAGAAGGACATACTCTTCTTTTTTGTATTAAAACCAAAAAGTAAATCAGCAGCTAGTTTTCCATAAAGTAACCTCAGGGATAAGATCTAATACTGCACGAAACTGTTAATGAACCATCTGCCTCCCTTTGTTAAAACAAGGCAGCAAAAAAATCATCTTGATTCTTTATAAAAATTAATGAAGTTTAGGCCTCTGTTTATATCAATCATACTGACATAATCGTAGACGACCACGGACCACAAACAATTAATAAACAAGTATACAATGACAAATTATTTCGCATTTCCGTGTCCCAGTTTTTGGTTGGCGTTGAATAGGCCAGACATGTATCAAAGTGATGGATGGTCCTAACTAAACTTTGGTCTCGCACAATTAGGTTGACAATCCACCACACCTTGC
This sequence comes from Mesoligia furuncula, assembly GCA_916614155.1. NCBI lineage: Eukaryota > Metazoa > Arthropoda > Insecta > Lepidoptera > Noctuidae > Mesoligia > Mesoligia furuncula. Next base: position 8,994,924 of record OU744798.1, on the reverse strand, counting down.
TATCGGACAATATATTGTATGTCAATCACTGCGAACACGCACGGTTTGTGGATGATGGTGTTTATGTGAAGCGAGACGATAACGATACGGTGATGGTTAACCATTGTAATTACGCTTACAGCCTCGAAGTGTTCATTGCTAAACATGATCCTTCCAATGATTATGCTTGGTAACTAGATGGAATTGGTAATCACAATGTTGTCGTATTTATCGTTGGTTGATAATAGGATGCTGCTGAATCTTCTCATAACAGTTCGCTTTCATGGCACCCAGCACGATATTTCTCTGTAACTACCACAGAATAGGAGCTATAATGCCAAGATGAAATTGAATGAATATGCTTTTCATTTTTTAAAGAATCGGTAGTAACGACCTACTACGAATTATTTTAACGAAATTCAGTGGTGTCAAGTCTATTCAAGCTTATCAAGACCGGCTAGTCAATACTAACCAGCGCTGGGGCTCTGTGTCGCACAGAGTCTTAGCATTATGCCGTTTTGCGTGAATGTGACGCATATTTTCCCCCAATTTTTTTTTGTGTTTGTGTTCTTTCTCTGCGTCGTGTTTACCATAAATCATCGTATTTTCTTTCTAGGTGAAGTGAGCTGTCATTCCACCTAATGCTAGCTAGGGATTGACACTATTCATTTCAATTTTTACATTAAAATTTTTACAGAACAGTTTGTTTGGTGTTAATTCCTGTAATGTTATGCTAACGTACAGCGCAGTTACCATATCGTATCTTATAAATTACAAAAGGGCTCTTTAGTTAGGCGGTCGTGTAGCTCCTATAGTCTTGAATCCGATGCTATCACTTGTTAAGTATCGCTTACATTCTGTAAGCTACGTTTATGCGCAGAACCTGATCTATATCTCCCTCGTGTATTGTTCATTGATATTGGAAATAGGTGATATAGCTGTATTTAGTTCTTGTTTTCCTATGTTATGTTTAGCTAAGGACTGCAATACTCTATCTGGCTTCTTAGAAACTGTGTATTTTCATAATGATTAATGTCTCAGGTCCAGTTGAATACCAGCGTCAGGCACTAGTTGTCTGAGATTTTTTATGAACTGGGCCTATTTGAAGCAGCCGTGAGGCACACTTTCCTGCTAATTTCGCACAATGCACTTTACACATTTTATTTGTTTTTTTTTTACTGTATAATAATTATGTTGTGTTGTGTGTCTTTTAGTCTGCGCTAAATAAATGTATTTGCCTTCTGTATTTATATATATATATATATCTTTCTTGGTATCTTTTCTCCATTTTTCTATGCTTGAATAGCTAGCTTAACAGAACACTCTTCTTTGCTATATTAGTGTTTGCTTTATTATTACTGTTGCAATTTGTAGAGTATCGTCACTGTAGTTGCGATAAGTTTGTACAATGTCCAATGCTTCATTTTCAATACCCTCAACATCACTGTCATTCAATTTTTGATTCCCCCATATTCCTGCCACCAATACTAACGTGTGACCGTATCATGCACCAAATAGAGTCAATATTCGCTTATAAAAACCAACTGTACCATAGATGACGTTCGGTGTTTAGTTTAGCGTGTCGCAATCAGAGCACAAAGCTGGTATTTTATTGTGATTTACATACAGAAAGTGTCCATTGTGAGTGCGCGCCCTGTCACAGTTGCCCTCTGGCCTCCGTAGGCCAGCGTGGTCTAGTAGACCGCCGTCAGATTAGGTCTATTTAGACCCGCGTGAATTTGGACGCAAGACTCGTCGTGTTCTATAGTCTATCGTCCATCTCTCTAGTGTTGTGATTCTTTTTCGCGCATATTTTGCAAGTGACGTTTAAATACATGTGATTGGAGTTTTGTGTACGTAAGTTTTGTTTATAAATTGTTGTTTTAATTAAAAAGCTTTTGCGGTTACGTGCGTAATGTCAGCTGTGGGGAGCTAAAGTGTAGTTTATGAAATAGGTGTAACTAGGTACATCAGTTTCATAACCGCGATGAGATAAAATTAATAGCTGTACACAAATATACTGAATTTAATTGGCTGTTGAGTAACTGGTACCTACTTTATATTTTTAGCACTAATTGGGCCACTTTCAACATGCCTAGATAAGTATTCGCTAACGAGAGTAATGAGATCTCTTTGATTGGGTACAAAAACAGAGCTGAGGATCTGAATGAATAATGTTTCTTAAACTAAGACGGCACTGAATTTAAAAATCTTCGGTATATAAATAAACCCAAGTCGATCTAAATTTTAAAATCAACTTAAGTGATTCGTTTACTATTTACCGGTTACAAACAATGTCTAACTGAATTGGTTTCTTTAATTAAATCTTCCTCAATACACAATCGGAATTGATTGCGGCCATAAGTAGCTCAAAGATGACCTGTTGGAATAAAGGGATGGAATTTTATTTGTGGATTCTTTATTGACTGCCTTTCTTTTGCCCGTAATTGCACGTGACAAACGGTCAAGGAGCGAAAATGTTAAACAATTTTCAAACACTTTCCTTTAACATTTATTTGGCAATAAGTAGTCTGAGAAATAATAAGGTGCTAGTCGAAATTAACCGTAAGGTAATTAATTTCATTCGTAGACTGTACTTACAAGCAAGCCCAATGTCCCAATTATCCCAATGTTTATGCATAAGCATATCCAGTGGCCTTAGTGTGAGTTTTTCACTCACGTTCGATTGCGAGCGCGTTAGAATTTTATATGGAAAAAAGTTATAGCGCCACCTGGTGGTCACTAGGAGAAACCTAATTTCCAATACAAAATTCTAACGCGCTCGCAATCGAACGTGAGTCGAAAAACTCACGCTAAGGCCACAGACTAAGTATAATGTACCCATTGCTGAGACACAAGCCTGTCTGTATCAGGACTCTGTGAGAGGGAGTGAGTAATAAGATTACTGCTATAAATTGGTACCACGCTGGCCCAATGCGGGTTCGAAGATGTATTCGAATTTTTGGTTCCAGGACATGCCGGTTTCCTCACAATGTTTTCCTTTACCGTTTTAAGAACAGTGGTGATGAAATAGTTTACACAAATTAAAGCACCTTCCAGGGTCGGCGGCGACCTCTCGCGTCCGCTTCTGGTTCAAGCCATGGTCCGGAGCGAGAGGGAGTGGGAGGCAGTCACCTCCTTCTGCGAAGCAGTCTAGCTAGCGAAGGAGGTGGCGGGATGGTTGAGGAAAAGAGCCTCATGTCCCAGCCGCCGCGGGAGACGCTCCGGCCGTCGGAAGCCGCGCGACGACTCCCGGCCACCGTAGGCGCGGACCTTCGGACGGAGAGTAATGGGTAGCTCACCGTCCGATCAGGACCAGGCCCGTGCCGGACGGCGCGTACGTGTTCCATGCGCGCCTCAAAGAGATGTCAGCACCAATGATAGGGGCCCATCAGGGCCGAAGCCTGCCGGGGCAGCGGAATTGTCCGAAAGGGTTACCGCTACCCCGGAACATTAAGGGCTAAGCAAGGTGCACGGGTGGGTTTTAGTCAGTAAGAGTCTGACACTCTCTTCTGCTCCACCTAGAGCGGGAGGGGTCATTTGATGATTTCCCAAAGTCAAAAAAAAAAAAAACACCTTCCAGGGTTCGAAGAACTGGGCCATCACTGCTTATGGGTTCATCTCAATGTTTATGGATTCATTTTAATTGTTGCTCCACGAAAATGTACTAAATCTATTCCATGTCGTTTCATATCTAAATAACATTACTAAAGTATCATTCCTTTCATGTTTACATTCAAGGAAATGTTCTAAAATAGACCCAAAATTCAAAACCAAATTACGATTTACGTGTTATTTATTTCAGCCGCTTGTAAAGGTTTGATTAATTCCCTGAATGGGACTGTTAAATCAAAATCGATCTCTTATACTTAAACTCATTGGTGAAGCACCATTCAAACCTCTTTAACTTCTTAAATATCCGTATAAATAGGGTTTTATTTTAAGAAATTAAAGTGTGTTGTGGCACTCAGCGCCTACCTATTAAAATCTTGGCCTAATATTGTAGCGTTTCCAAGGAAAATGGTTGTTTATAAAAGGTAGACCTACTGATGTTTTGATTTTATTTTCAGTTTATTTTTAAGTTACTAATGGATACACAGAAGTGTTAAAAAACACGCCATGATATATGAATATATATTTTATTTATTATATTTTATTTTTAAATCGTTGTGAGCAGGCCAGTTTGGCAATAATAAAAAATAAAAACATAACCCTTCTTTTTGCTTTTTCTGTAGTCCAGTAAAAATAATGCATGAACCTACCATAGAAAATTAGTAAACAACTATTTTCTATTTTTTTTTTGGTACTTTATGTATAGTTCAAAATGGTCCCAGGGCCGGGCAAAGTTCTCTTTTCATGCAGAGAATGCACGAGCATTGATCACCATGCTTGCCCAAGAGGGTTTGGGGATTTCAAACTTATATTGAAAAAAAAAAAAAGAAAAGAATTTGATTTGATTAACTATAAGTCCATAGGCCTAAAAAGGCCACTTTGGCAGCGTCATAAAAGGATAATATTATGAATCATAATATGGCAAAGACAGTCCGTGTTTTTCTTTTTTTTCGCTGCACTACGTAGGTAGGTATTATCAAAGAGATTGGGATTGGATTTGGATTGGATTCATTTTCAGTTATTTTTTTTTTCATTGCTAAAATAGCAATGAAAAAAAAAATAACTGAAAAATCCTTCACCCATGGGATTTGATACGATTAACTTAACAGTTAACTGTTCATTATGATCCATAATGTCATCCTTTTATGATTCTGTCAAAGTGGCCTTTTTAGGCCCCCAGGTCTCTTCGCGATATTTGACTTCACCGATGTCAGTAACTCGTACAGTACATAATTGAAATAGTCACATTGTCCTTTCTTGGATTTGAACCCACAACCTCCTGCCTGAGAGGCGCGGCCTAAACCACTAGGCCATTACTACAATTTTATTAATAAGACACCTGTACTAAATAAATGAATAACTAACTTTAAATATACAAAAACAAAAGCACATTCAAGCGTAAGTACAGACGCCAGCACATCAAGCTACTACAATCTGTCAAATTTCTTTAATAGATTATCAATTTTATCGCTATAGCCAAGAGCGTTTACACCATACGGCATTTCATACAAACTTTGAAGCCCTTATTTTTCGAAATGAATGGACCGATTTTAATGAAACTTCATACACCTAAGCAGGATACAAAGGTCTAAAAAATTAGTAGAGAACATTTTCGAAATGTCTTATTTTAAAAAAATTAACTGGAAATCTCTGTTTCTACGGAAAATTTAAAATCGGTCTTATTTGACTGTAACACTATTTTTCGAAAATGTACTAACTTTTTACAGACCTCAAAAAAAAATGACAAGACATTTTTTCTTTGTTTTTTTCGTGTTTATAGACATCAATATCAATCACGCCTGCGGAGTTTCGCTAACTAATTAAATTTGACCCTGTTTAAAGACGGTTTCAAGTAAAATATAGATTACCACCTTTTGCTTTTGCTGGCTTCGCCCGCGCAGATCAGATGACGGAAGTTATCCCACGGAAATGTGCTGCCGGGACAAAAAGAAGCCTATGTTCGTCCCCAGGATGCAATCTATCTCCTTGCAAAATTATATCGAAATCCGTTCAGTGGTTTAGGCGTGAAACGGTAACATTCAGACGTAGTTACTTTTGAATTTATAATATTAGTATGGATTATAATGATAGTGGACAATTCAATGGCTGAAAAGGTGTTTCATTAATTATTCGTCCAAAGAAAGCTGACAGCCAACAGCGCCAACTGAAATGTAAGCTTTCCTTCAGTAAAAAAGGAATTCTTATTTTATGGTGGGCTTCCCATATCAACTTGCTATTCCGAAACGCCTATTAAAAGATTCACATCATATATTTTATTATTGATATAAAGCCTTGCCTTTTTCCGAACTATGTTGGGGTTACAGGACAACACGATACCTCTTGGTAAGTCTGGCTGTCAGAATTTCGGGCTTCTGACTACCCGTAACGGCTGTCAAAGATCTACGAATGACAGCCGGGACCAACTGCTTAACGTGCTTTTCCGAGACACCCCACCGTGTCTCAGAAAAGCTCTCGATATGTAAAGATGGTCACCCATCCACAGACCGACCGCGGCAAGCGTAGCTGAACCTTGAAGATCGACCCATGTAACTGTTATTATTCAGCCACGAGCCCCTCATTATTATTTATATAAAGATCAATTTATTTGAAAGATGAATTAAAAAAAAAAAACATTTAGGGCTTCAGGATTTAGGTGCTCATTCTCATAATAGGACACACCTGTGATCGAAATAAGTGATTTATTTAAAGTATCGCTTCAATAGGTTGTTGGGACACAGCTCGGTGCCAAATGCCCCGATCACATGCACTTCCTGGTTCAGATTCTAAACAGAGACGACTCGCATCGCATTTAGTTTAAACTCTGTAGTTAGTGGTCAGCTAATCGCAACGCACTGCCGGGAAGTGCTGTGGTTTCATTACAACAACACCCCTTATAAATAACAGTGTACCGTGCCTAATTTTAGAATTATCGGAACCGTTGCGAAAATTAATCCAGCTGTGCTCATTAAAGTACATGTATCAGAAACCGATACAGTATCTACGTCAGTAAAATCTTCGGTAGCTACTGTTTCATTGTTCGAATGACATTTCCTAATCGTATCGTTTCACTCGATTCGATATTATGGTAAGTGGACTGCCGTTTCTCGGGATTCGTGGGTGGCTATTTACGTAACGACTCGTCTGTACAATTCATTATATGACTCATTTACATACATTTTGTATGTAGTTAAGTACGGGATTTATATGAATTTTGGGTGGTGCTGTGATTAATTTGCTGTTTTGTATTGTTATTTTCTTCATGCCTTTTAATAGTGAATGTTTGATAAACAAGTATGTGATATCTAGATATTATAAACTACCAGCACCTCGCGGTTTCATCCGCATAAGTCTCGATCCCTTTGGGAATATCGGGAGAAAATTTATTCTACGTGCTAATCCAGGTCATGGTGTACCCATGTGCCAAATTTAATCCAAATCCGTTAAGCCGTTTTATCGTTAAAGCGTAACATACAAACATAAAATAAATCAAATATTTTCTCTCTCTTTTTAAATTTGGTTTAGATTAAAATCACTTTTCATGTATGTCCTTGTGTGACCGCATTGTTCTTCTAAACTTCGCAACGGATATTGATGCAGTTTCAACATCATTTAGATAATGTATTCCGGAAGGTTTATGTGTATATTATATTAACACAAAACCTACGTAATAAGAAATCTCGCATGTCCTGTCAAGTCTTAAAAACCGTGCGAGCATGTTTGATTAATGAAACAATAAATTATAGGGCACATATTAATTTAAAACTATCAATCTCTCTCTTTTTATGGTTTGGAAACAGTTGTTTCTCGAACTTCCATGAAGATTCATATTCATATATTTATTTGCATTCCATAATGTTTTAGAGGTGTTACAATGGTTTGAAACTAATATATACTGAAGTGACTTTAAATTTTTCATTTATATGACAAGTCACACGATGCATCTCCTTTTGTGTCTAGTTGGTTTATGTTTGTCCATTAATACACAAAGAAAAATTGTTCATGTCTTTTTGAACAATAGTCCTACTAAGCCCGTTTCTTGGAACAGTCATCAGGAAATATTACTCACCCTCTGCATCATCATCATCATCATCGTCATTTCAGCCGAAAAATGTCCACTACTGGACACAGACCTCGGAGCACCGCCAGTTTGACCGGTTCGGTGTTTCTTGCATCCAGTGGATTCTCGCGGCTTTCATCATAGGTCATCGGTCTATATTGTGGGTCGGCTTCCAACATTACGTCTCCTGGAACGCGGTCGCCAGTCCAGAACTTTTCAGCCCCAACGGCCAACTGTTCTGCGAGCAATGTGCTATGCCCACAGCCACTTAAGTTTACCAATTTCTTCGGGCTATGTCGGTAACTTTGGTTCTCCTAACTTTGTATCTTTAAATGCTAATACGAATTTTCGGGTAAAACTCTTTCTTACCCAAATAGTGCGCGGTAATATTGGGACAAGATTTAGGGTTGTCAAACAAATATAAACAAAGTGAGCACAACCTTCTTCTGCATTCGAATAATTTATCGTTCCCAAAAACGTATCCTCAATCCTCATATTTGCTTTTATTTTTCCTTCTCCGTCTTATTTTATAGTGCCGTCCTTTGTGACAACGTTTATTCGAACACTTTGTGCGATTACGAGTTTGCCCACTGATGCTTTCCTGTTTAAATAAACATGACTAAACTCTTTGGATGTGTTGTTTGGATATAATCGCAGACTATATTTTAGCTTAGGTTTATTGTACTTTCAAGGTTATTCTGTATTTAGGATTATTCAAGGATTCTTTTTGATTTCTGCTCTGAGTGTCATGATGCTTTGTAAAACTACGCTTACTAAAATTATACTTACGTTGTTTCATAAGATACATAAACATCACGCCTGTATTCCCCTACCTGGTTAAGCAGAGGTGTAGGTACCTAAAGTACACCCACATTTTGCCAGTTGCGTTAAATCCTATGTAATACGGGGCGAATCTATTGCCATCAACCGTGCACAAATCCAGACTCCGGGCTGCCACAGAAATTGTAGATGCAAAAACACAATAACATTTTGCCCGACCCGGGAATTGAATCCAGGACCTCATGTTCAGCAGTAGCGCTCGCGACCACTATACTAACGAGGCGTTGATGATGTTTCGTTCAAAGTATAGAGATATACAATATGTATACTCACACAAATTAGTGAAACCCACTTTGAGATATTTTCACGCTGACTTAAATCACTTAGTCATTGGCATTAATTTAACAATTAATGATCATTATGATTCTACTCTAAAATCAACAAAAGAATCACCAAGATATTAATAGACTCACTTCTTCTTCTTCTTCTTAGCGTGTCGATAGCAAAAATAGAAAAATAAACATAGTTTTTTAAATTTTTACTCGCTTTAAACAAGAAGAAAGCTTAGGCAGTCTTTGTTAAGGTATAAAGAAACCCGGTTTTGATACTGAATTTCAAAATCTCATTATAACTGAAAGCGTTTTAAAAGTAAATCATTAGTAATGCGATATTTTTGTTTGTAGCGGAGACGAAGGCGCACGAGGTGGTCCCGAACCAAGCTGTGAAGTCACCGAACACGCCAACAGCACCGACCCCGTCACCGAAACGTGAGTACAAACCTTTTGTACAAAATGGCCCGTTGTTTTCAACAAAAAGTCCCATTGTTTTGTACGTAACCTGAAACCTTTGGAACAACACACGTCCTAAACTTTGAGTTATTTCGTTTTGAAACGCAAAAAGTGTGAGGCTAACACTTACACTCTCGAAAACGGCAAAAAGGTAGATAAATTCAGGGAAGTTATTTGTTATTTGCTTAGCAAATTGGGTACCAACTTAAATTGTCCGTATATTCAAATTACAACTGTCATTCTTAGGCAGTTGTATGGAATAGCTAAAACACGGCAAATTGATGTTGCGTCTCAATTTGTTAAGCAACTTCCCTTGCTGTATATTGACCAAAAAATCTTAAAGCTGAGTTAGCATCATTTTAAACGAAATGAAATTGTTTATTCTGTAATTATAATATCGGACTCACTTTTACACATCATATTATAAAAAAATAAGCTAGAGAGGTCCGGCGTTTTCTATCTGAGAAGTAAAGCCGAAACAAATGCAGAGGTCACAGTCTCTTTCAAAGTCCAGATCGTATTCACTTGATGACATGGTACTTTCCTCAAATACCATTTCAGACATCATTATATGTAGATTGATGTGTGGTACTTTCCTCAAAATACCATTTCAGACATCATTGTATGTAGATTGATGTGTGGTACTTTCTCAAAATACCATTTCAGACATCATTATATGTAGATTGATGTCTGAAATGGTATTTTGAGGAAAGTACCACACAGATTTCAGTGGACCAGTCAGTGCAAGCATTTGTCAGTAATCGCGTAGCTCAACTTAAAACTTGAGGAGCTAAAACTCGAGATTATGCAGATGTAGGTATTGACGATTACCTTCATTTAGATGTTATCGGAAAAAACATCAATTTTAAAGATACCACTAATCATTACCACACATCTTTGGCGCAACGGGTGACCTTACATAAAAGCTATAAGTATCTTATCTGTTCAATCTCAGAGATCGTTCCGCATTACAATTTCACAGCACATCATCATACTACATCAACAATATCGAATTGGTTTTCTCTTTTGACCATTTCTTCGTCTCATCATCATTAGCCTCTCTACTGTTAGACATAATAATATGTCTTTCAAAATTGTCCGCATATACTGCTTAAACTCGAGAGTTCTTTTGGCAGGACTTCGTCAGGGAAATAGACGTACTACCATAATACGGCCAGGTTGTTTTGATGTGTCTCATATGTAAGGTATATGAATATCGGTGAATAAAATTTAAAAAAATAGACACATGAGACATATCAGCTTGGTTTCTAAAATTGCAACCTACATGTACAGGGTGGCGGGAATATCGACGTACAGCTTGTTATCATGGATTCAGTACATGATTCTGAACCCCCCTGCGTAGAAATTTATCGCCGGCTATTAGGAAAAAAAAATTGTTTTTCCATACAAATTTTGACCGCGTGTGTATCGCACTTTTCTATGAAACAGCTGATTTTTTTTTTATAATTGACGAAACTGTTCTGCGCTAGGGGGATTCAGAATCATGTGCTGAATTTAAACCTGTATACAAGCGAAGATGACCACTTGCCATCACCTGGGCCGGCTCCTAACTTACCACCCAATAATATAAAAATAAAACATTTGTATATCTACGACAGCAACATTATCTGTAAGGCTATCTCTGGCATATTATGACTGAAATAGTACAATGTTCAGGAGGTAGGCTTATCGAGATACAACACAAACATGGCAAGGTACAAGATAACAGGATACATTATACGCTGGTCAGAGTTATTAGCAAGTAAAATGGCACGATTGTCATGCGGTGACCTAACTTGCTTGCCCCTGTTTTGGATGTATGCATCCCTCAACTTCTGAATATTATTTCGTTTTTGTTGCCAATAAAATAATGGTAGAACTAAAAACTGGAAAATTCTTGGTTCTAAAATAGAGGTGATACACTTTCAGAGGCATAAACAAATATTATTTCGTATGTTTATATTGATAAATGATTTTATTTCTGTAACTAGGTTTGTACAAACACTTTTACACATCAACCTTATTAAAAAAAAAACTAGATAAGGTTTCCTATCGGACTACTCTGAGAAGAAAGGCCGAAACAAACTCAGAGGTCACAGTCTCTTTTAAAGTCCAGACATAATCTTGGTCAGATCTTGATACGACAAGACTTTTCTATACTTTTCTGAACATACTTATTTTAAAAGCTATGAAATATTTGCAGTTGCTTAGAACTGCAGAAGTCTCACTTGTGTATTGCACTGATAAATTGAGTATCAAAGCAAATGTTTAATAACTCAAAGATCCATAAAGTCTGTAGATTTATCACTGCTGTTCAGCGCTAAAGTCAGTAATTCGCAACAGTAATGGATAAGCCGATCAAACGCTAATAAACACACACAGTTGCATTGCACACTTTGGCAATAGGCTGAAAATACGCAGCAATGAAAGACAAGGTGCATATACTGTTTTTACAATACACGAGCAAACACATGTTCATTACTGCACAAACATAATTTAACCTTATTAGTTCGAGTTTCAGTTCAGTTTGCTCGCTCCTTGCTCGCTCGTAAATACCGGCCTAATTAATAATTGTTAGCATGTACCGAAGACGAGTCTAAATGTATTTTTAAATGTAACAATAAAACACGTTGGGTCTCGACACATTCACCTTATAACCCTTTGACTTGGAGCCAAAAAGGCGGCGCCGCAGTTAGCGGACGCACTGTTTTGGCACAGTGGCACGGATCTATGTGGCGATTATGTCATGCATGATCCGGAAAAGTTTGTTATTGCGTTCTCACAAAAAAATATTGGAATGGCGCTTTAGCGCGGAGAAAGCAGAGGACGGTTGGGTATATTTCTGGAACTTGGAAGGTCGTTGCATCGTCGTTATGTTGCCAATTGCAGTTCGCATATTTGTCTCACCCACGATGTTTATCACTGCTTTCTAGAAATACCGCCCTAGTGATTTAGTTTTTTTCTACATTTGTTTCTCTTCTAACTGGAGTCGAGCACCACATACCTATAGTACTAGCTATATTCACAGCCTAAAATATTCCCACTGCTGAAACACAGGTCTTCACTCTGCGTGCGAGTTGGTTGATGTCACATGTCTTGGCACTTTTGGTTCTAATACATGCCGGTTTCTTCACTTTGAGAGTAGTGGTGATGAAATAAGTAAAGTACCTGCCGGTTTCGAACAGACCTAGCCAAATAAAAGAACTGCGAAAAAAAAGGAAGAAGAAAAGTCGGTACTCGATTTAATAAGCACACCAACAACCAGACAGACAGAAAGAGAGACGATGCTTTCAACATAAATGTAAGGAATGAATGACTCTGTTTTTGCAACACCAACATCCGGCAGTACTCTTCAATAATCTGTATTGATTGATTTGATCTGAGACAGCTAAACTTGAACACGTCAGCTGGTCTAGATCGTGGCTCTGAAAATAACCGAGTATTTTGAATGAGTGAAATCCCGATTTAAACACGTTTAATATAAGAGTGAACATGTTGACCTATTTGCACGAATGTATTTTTCTTTATGACGTACGGTTTCGTGTAATTTTGATGTTTAAATATATTTAAGTTGTAACATTATTCATTTTTATTCATTTTCTATTGTGATTTAGAAATTAGAATTGAAAGATCTTACAGATATAACTTTCTTAACTGTGGCCTTGTGAGACCTCTTTTTAAAATCCGAATAATATTTTGAATAATGTTTTGACTATCACTACACCTACAAATTATAAATCATGACTTAGAAATATGAGTTACTGCCAATATTACAACAGCACTCATGCTAAATTAGCGAGAAAATTTAATACCTAATTGCATCTGTACGTGACTTCGTGGAATCTCTGAATCTTTTCTATGGATTTTCCGTTCTTCACGTCTTTCCTAGTACCTATTCTCGGTTTTGTTGAGTTTTAATGGAAACAAGTTGGTTTTTCTATTATAAATAACTTTTACTTTATATATTTTGAGAAAGCAATACATCGGCTACTAGTGATGTTCACAGATTATAGAGGAGGGAAAAGACAAACGAGAAAAAGACTTGACATATTGATACAACTCAAGTCAATGGAACAGAAGGCGCGAAATTTAAATATTACAACACTCTTCCTAAATTTGAGCCTTCACAAAAAAAACATAAGCTTTAACATTGACAAAACAAAACTTTAACCAATAACTAACTGCTAGAAATTACATCAACAGATTTAACTCCAATTTTATCTCTTAAATAACAGAACTTAATTCTACATAGAGGCTTGGTAAAAATATCTGCATATTGTTCATCACTGCACACATAGTTTAATTCGATAATTTTATCATAGTATTTTTCTTTAATGAAATGAAACTTAATGTCTATATGTTTACATCGTTTGTGAAAATTAGTATTTTTGATTACACTGATAGCACTTTGATTGTCTAAATTTAAACACACAGACTTTTGATTGAATGTACCAATATCAGATAGTAATTGTTTAATCCACATGACTTCTTTTGTAGCAGCACAGGCTGCCATAAATTCTGCTTCAGTGGTTGATAGGGCAACTGCCTGTTGTCTCTGACAGGCCCATGTTACTGCTCCTCCATTTTTAATAAACACGTATCCAGTGACGGAACGTCTTGTGTTAGGGTCATTGGCAAAATCTGCGTCGCTATACCCAATTACAATATTAGGCTCAGTTGATCTTGTGTAGTACAGACCATACACTTTAGTTTCCTTTAGATACTTGAAAATTTTCTTCACAGCATTCCAATGAGTTTCATTGTATGAATTTAAAAATCTACTCACCAGGCTGACAGCAAAAGAGATATCTGGTCTGCTTACTGTAGCGAGGTGCATCAATGATCCAACAGCTTCCCGATATGGAATGTTCTTTTCTGTTTCACCCTCTCCTTTTTCCAATATTGTATGTGGATCAGCTGGAATGCTGTTAGGTTTACAATTATTTAACATAAATTTATTTAATAATTTCTCAATATAGCTTGATTGATGTATGAAGATAAAATTGTCTGACTTTATTATTTCCATACCAACAAAATTTCTGACTGGAAAAGTTTTTACTTCAAATATTGACTGTAAATCATTAATTAACTCCTTTATGGTTGATCTATCTTTAGAAAATATCAGTCCATCGTCAACATATAGACACAGATAACAATTTTCTCCATTAATAGTGCCTACATACACACACTGATCTGCTTTGCTATTAACTAGCCCAAACTTCTTTAAAACTGAATCAAATTTAGAGTTCCAGCATCTCGGAGACTGCTTCAAGCCATATAATGATTTATTGAGCTTACATACCTTATTAGCCTTGCAGGTTAAGCCTTCAGGTACAGCCATGTATATGACCTCTTCAAGCTCTCCATACAGAAAAGCTGTTTTTATGTCTAATTGTATTATTTGTAGGTTATGTTGGGCAGCTTCTGCGAGTAATAATCGGATTGAATCATACCTGACCGTGGGTGCAAATGTTTCCTGATAGTCAATACCCTTAGTTTGCGAGTATCCTTTCGCACAAAGCCGAGACTTGTATCGTAGTCCAGAAGATTCTTCTTTGATGCGAAATACCCACTTACATCCAATTATTCGCATATCAGGAGTTTTATCAACTAATGTCCATGTTTTATTTTGTTGATGAGCATCAAGCTCTTCCTTTATGGAAGTTATCCATTTTGAAGCATCAACAGACTTCATTGCTTCTTCATAGTTATCAGGAACTTCATTATTCAATAATTGTTCATTAAAACACAGGTAAGAGCTTTCTTCTTGTTCCTGAGAGGCTAATTTATATTGTCTTCGTGTTCTAACTGTAACATTCCTTTCTGGTGAATATTCTATGCTTTCATCGGGGAAGTACTCACTGTCTGACTGAGATTTATTTTCAGTTACAGTATTAAACGAGTCATCACTTGAAAGTTCTTCACAATCCTTATTTTGAATACTACATTCATTTGTAGTTAATTCAATGGGCACATAGTCTCTCTTGACTGTGGACTCTAAGAATATTGCGTCTCTACTTTTTATTGCTTTTCCTGAATTAGGTAATAAAAAACGGTACCCTTTAGTGTTTTCACAGTATCCTATAAATATTAGTTTTTGAGATTTTGAGTCCAATTTCTTTCTTTTCTCTTTTGGCAAATGAACCATCGCCTCACATCCAAATGTCCTCATATGGCTGACATTGGGTTTCTGTCCAGTCCACATCTCTTCTGGAGTTTTATAGCACAGAGACTTAGTCGGAGAGCGGTTAATAATGTAAGCAGCCGTGTGAATTGCTTCAGCCCAGTAGACTTTAGGTAGTTTGGCATTCAACATCATACATTTTGCTCTTTCTATCAAGGTTCTGTTCATCCTTTCTGCTGTGCCATTTTGTTCTGGAGTGTAAGGTGTGGTTGTTTGATGTATTATCCCAGCATCTTTGAGAAGGTTTGAAAAATTTCTGTTTACATATTCAAGCCCATTATCAGTTCTGAGAATTTTAATTGTACGGCTTAACTGATTCTCAACTAATTTCTTGAATTCAATAAATTTTTCCAGAACATCTGATTTGTTGTGCAGTACATATACAAATATCTTCTTTGAGTAATCATCTAAAAAAGTCACAAAATATCTAGCTTTGCCGAATGACTGAGTTTCCATTGGTCCACAAATGTCAGAGTGAATTAATTCAAGCAGGTCTTTAGTCTGAGACCCTTGACTTTTGAACGGTATTCGTGTTTGTTTTCCTTCCTGACACGTTATACACTTCACATTACTTGCTTTTAAACCAAGTTTTAAATCTGCAGTATTTTCAGTCAACTTATTCAAGCTTTGAAAATTTAGATGACCCATCCTTTGGTGCCACAGGTAAGTATCTTGCTCGATAACATCTGATATGCAAGCATGAGCTGCAGACATGTTCAAACGGTACATATTATTTATCAAGCTTGCTGTTGCTACTACTACATTGTTTATGTTTAGTATAATACAGCCATCTTTATTGAACTTTACTTGGCCACCATTCTTTATTATTTGACTCACCGACAGCAGGTTTGTAGCTAGTTCAGGCACATAGAGCACATTTCTAAGCAGTATTTCATTTTGTTGACCTCTCTCATTATCAACACATAAGCTTATTTTTCCAGAGCTTTGAACAGGTAATGATTTATTATTCGCAACTTTAATAGTTTTTATATCTGGATTTGTTTCTTCTATAAACAAATTCTTGTGTTTGGTCATATGGGCCGAGGCGCCAGAATCAATATACCAGTCATCGGAGTAACCAGAAGAGGCAATAAATACAGCTGCATAGGATGATTGGTTCTGTTTACTTTCCTTATTCTTCTGATACTTATTAGGTTTTGATTTACACTCAGGACTTTTATGACCATATTTGTTGCAAGTATAACAGCGAGGTCCTTTTGAAACACTTTTATTTTTATTATGAAACTTCTGACTTGAAGCGAAAGCAGTTGAATCAGATTCTGTTTGTTTGACATCTTGTAGAATTTTAGATTTTATTGAGTCAGAGCTAATCTTCATACCTGAACTTTCAATGGCTATTATCATTGGTTTGTAACTTTCTGGAAGGCCGGACAATAGAAGTGTGCCAAGCCACTCGTCATCTACATGAAAGCCAATATTTCTTAATTTGTGAGCTGTTGTCATTATCTTGCTGACATACTCTTCCACATTTGAACATCCTGCTAGTGTAGTATTGCATAAGTCTCGTAGAAGACCAACCCGGCGTGTTAGTCCTGAGTCATCAAACGCACGAGATAAGTTATTCCAAACCTCCTTTGCAGTGCTTGATTCTTGAATATGAATATAATTCACGGGATCCACAAGAAGAATTATCTTTGATCTGGCCTTGGTGTCACGCTTTTTATCGATTTCTATTGATGGATTAGAAGGTTCGACGCAGTCCCATAACTCTTCATGTTCCAAGTAAGTTTTTACTGCAAATCGCCAAGTTGCATAATTATCACGGCCGGTTAACTTTTCTATTAATGCCAATGAGTTATTTGACGATGACATCTTATTTGTTTATCGGAAAACTTTTCTTGAAACTGAGCACGTTGTGGTTGAGGTTATGTTTTTTTTTGAAGACGTATTTAACACTGAATTTAGTTACTGATTTTTTCTAATCGGACTATCTGGGCCCATAACCTGTTGAGTTTTAATGGAAACAAGTTGGTTTTTCTATTATAAATAACTTTTACTTTATATATTTTGAGAAAGCAATACATCGGCTACTAGTGATGTTCACAGATTATAGAGGAGGGAAAAGACAAACGAGAAAAAGACTTGACATATTGATACAACTCAAGTCAATGGAACAGAAGGCGCGAAATTTAAATATTACAACAGTTTTTTTTGGAAATTAATCATAAGTTACATACTCAATGTATTGTCTTACATAAAAATGCTTCTAAAACCCAAAAATATTCTGAAATTTATTAAAATGACACTCTATTTCAAACGTCTGATGACACACAAAGTAAATTCTTTCACGTAAGAATTTTCTTTTCAGTTCAGGATTTAGGTACTTATGTCATCGTCAAAATGTGTATATTTATTTGTTCCAGATAGTTTGTAGGTATAATACTCTCTAACTACGTATTATTAAAAACTATTATAGAGCGTTACCTCACCTCGGGTGTTAGGCGACTCGGCATCGAAAGATACGGCTCAGTGGCACACTTGGCGCTATTTTGGGAAAATTACCTAGGTTGAAGATTTACTGTTATGTAATATATTATTTATTGATGAGATATTAAACTATATTGGCACTGACTTTATTGCGTACGTGCGTTGGTTAGTCCATGTCAGTGGTAAGAAACGAGTCGGACTCACACACGAAGGGTTCTATACCACAAGGCAAAAAACAGAAATACATCATCTGTGAAAATTTGAACTGTCTAGCTATCACGGTTCATGAGATACAGCCTGGTGACAAACAGACAGACAGACGGACAGTGGACTCTTACTAATAGGGTCCCGTTTTTACCCTTTGGGTACGGAACCCTAAGAACCAGTAAGTACCTATTAGCTGGCCTCTCATTCTATTGAAACGTCGTACCACGGTAGACCAGCCCAAGTTGAAAGAGTTTTTATGTTGAGTTTAAAAAAACATTCTTAATGCATTTCGATAACTTCTACGGAACATAACTTCCATTTGGTATGTTTTAGTCTCTCGTTGTTTGGGTTTTACGTCACTTGTCAGTTATGAATGACAGGCACACAATTAGTTAGTCTGTAAAAAAATTGCCATTATTCGAGTAAAGTTCACGATTTTACACAGATTTAAAAGATGCTAGGTTATTAAAAAGCCAGGGGAATAAAAACACTAACGACTAAAGGCCTGGGCAATCAAACCTCTCTTTTTTGTAGTACCTATCGGGCAATTTATTGATTCAGGCATAGAGTGAGGTCAGAGCTGATAACATACTGTAGGAGTTAGTCTTTATGCTAATTTAGCTCATTAGGAATGAAATATGAGAAAAACAATTGAACTACGCAGAATTTGCGAGCATGATCAATTAATATGTACCTACCTACTGCGTAAATTATGCTCATGTTAGGTATGATGACGTTATCAATATTCCTATGTAGAATACTAAGTAAGTACACATTATGAAAAATATTGGGTATTAAAGTAGGTAGATAATATCTTCTGCTTCTTCTTCTTCGTGTTGCTGGCACGGAGACGGTTTCAAATTATTATTAGTATTTTTATCTATACATATAATAAATCTGTAGAAGGGTCAATTCTGTACATTGAAAATATTGAAAAAATAAATAGCGGGGGGTGTTGCTGGATCGATACCAAACCCAAATATGTGATTAAAAAAATTTTTGTCTGTCTGTCTGTCTGTCTGTCTGTCTGTCTGTATATGCAGGCATCACGTGAAAACTAACGGTTCGATTTCGATGAAACTTGGTATAATTATACCTTATTATCCTGGGCATAAAATAGGATACTTTTTATCCTGGAAAAATACGTAGAAAAAAAAATCTTATTTTTCGGTTTTATTCATAGACGTTGTTCTGTAGAACCGCGAACACACGTTGCATTACCCGTAGTGGATAATTTTCCATTTCAATTTAAGAGAATACAGTTTCCTGTAGCATTGTGTTACGCCATGACAATAAATAAGGCTCAAGGTCAGACCCTAGGAGTTGCTGGCGTAGATCTTACCGCGAGTTGTTTTTCACACGGGCAACTTTACGTAGCTCTTT
Source organism: Mesoligia furuncula (assembly GCA_916614155.1). NCBI lineage: Eukaryota > Metazoa > Arthropoda > Insecta > Lepidoptera > Noctuidae > Mesoligia > Mesoligia furuncula. The sequence goes on along the minus strand of OU744798.1, from coordinate 8,975,486 downwards.
CCCATGTGAGCAGTCCAAGAAATCTTCATGTTCATATTCCGGACGAGCTCACTAACAATGTTGTGTATGCTGAAGCTCTCAATTAACTTTCTGTCGCATTGTCACGATCACTTTTTTATTATTGCAAACTTTTCGTCATTGTCAGTAATTTACTGCTACATGCTACTTATCAAGGTCGGAATTACTATGAAAAAAATACTTACTACAACAGCAGTAGCTCAATAGAGGGATCTCCTTAATTATTATAGGCTTAGCCGTATTTGGGTCCAATAGATATTTATAAGATGTCATTGTCAGAGTTACTCAAAATGGAGAAATAAACCATCCACGCGAAGACCGACATCCGCGCGGACGGAGTCGCGGGCGGAAGCTAGTTATAAATAGATACTTTTTTTTAACCTTGGCCCACACTAGGAACATCTCCTGTTCTGTGGATGTGTTTACCAACATTAAAGCCTCGTCCCCACTAGGATCATTTGTCGAGCGACATGTGTGTCCCCGGAGACATCGGGCGATGTCGGGCGACGTCGGACGACATCGCCGCGACATTGTTGAAACTGTTCCTTGTCGCACAGTCGATGAAGAGTAGTGATAAGGAACAGTTTCAACAATGTCGCGGCGATGTTGTCCGACGTCGCCCGACATCGCCCGATGTCTCCGGGGACACATGTCGCTCGACAAATGTTCCTAGTGGGGACGAGGCTTAAAACTCACACACACAAACAGAACAACTACTTGTAGGTCATACAAATATTTGTTCCATGCGGGAATCGAAATCGACACGCAGCGCTGCAGTCAATCGCTTTACCACTTCGCCAACCGTGCCGTCAAACTTACTTATACCTAATGACTTTTTTTAATGGAAGAACACTGACTCCCAAGTCACAGGTATAAACCTACGTTGGGGGCCAGAGGACCTATGTTTAAGACATACTATTTCTGTATGTTGTAATTAATATCTATAAGAACGCTGTCAATTTTTTGAAATTAATGAATTTGTTTATTATTTATTTACTTATATTTAAGGATTATTTTAAAAACAGTAGATCCTTTCGTAAGTTCGAATGACAACAAAGTGCAAAACTATAAAATGACACATGACTCCAACACACACAATTCCTGTTGGTATACAGAGTTCTTAAAAAGTGCTTGATCTAAACAAACATTAAATCTTATCTTTCAAATCCGACAAAACTCATCGAATAAAGTAAATATCTACGTCAATGTCTGCAGTATTATTTGCTCAGATCTTATGTACAACACTTTGTATTTGTACTTTGTATATGCAGCTCGCTATCAAAACGTTAGTATTCTATACTATACTTTCCTTTATTACATCTTTTATTCTATATCTTTGCAAGCCATTGCATTTTCAATACGTGCTTCTTTGAAACCGCACCGAGTTTCCGTGAGAGAAAACATTATATCCATTGAATACTGGTAAGGTTTTAAATTGAAAGTCAAAGTGTTACGTTCTTCCGGGAATTTTACTCTGGAAAGCTACCTGTTTATAGAGTTTTTTATTTATTTTAGATTTATTTCTTGTGTAAGTTGAGGGTTATTGTATTTTTTTCTAGTCTTAGAGTCCTTTATTCGATACTAAATATCTTTTAGGTCACAATTAATCAATCAACTCAGCCTGTCGCAGTCCACTGCTGGACATAGACCTCTCCTAGAGTGCGCCACAACAACCCTACACCAACACCCTTTTAGGTCTTAGTTTGGTCCACTGCTGGGCATATCTCTCTCTTTCCTTGTGTCAATCCCCACGCTCTTGTGGCAGCCTAAAATATATCTAGAATAGAATAGACAAATGAACAACGATAGATGCAGATTTTGCGAATATAGGTAATACATAATAGGTGTTATGAACCATCATTAAAACTCAGCCATATTTAACCTTTCGGCATGCAAACATTTATATTATCATTAGCTGCGCCTCGCGTTTTCACCCGCATAAGTGTCGATTCCGTGGGAATATCAGGATAAAAAGTAGCCTATATGTTAATCCAGGGTGTCAGCTACCTCTATACAAAATTTTATCAACATTGGTCCAGCGGTTTGAGTGTGAAGAAGTAACAAACATATAAACACACATACACACACACACTCACAAACTTTCGCCTTTATAATATTAGTAACCAAAAGTCAGATCCATCAATACAGAACGTTACAGCCAATCCTTTTCTGCGATAAAACTCAGTCACACTGTAGTTCGGTGGTATCCACCTACATTAAAATATCAATATCGGTTCTGATATTGGAATTTATATTAGCTCAATGAAAAAACCTGCATATATGTAATAGCCTCACATGTGCCTAGCACATGATTGGTTATAACAGCGTTGCGCCGGTGGAAGTGGTCAATCAGTCCGCATGACCTGCAAGTCTAGATTCTAGATAGACTAGATCCAGGCTAGTCTACCTAACCTATTACCTAACGCGTAATATCCTGTCTTGACTTGTTAAGCAATTACGTACACGGATTTTTATTGGAAATTAAATCGGGTCGCGTTTTTGCTGACGTGGGTAGCACGTAATAGGATGCAGTCTTGTGTTCTGAAACTTGTGCTGTATTGGACTAATTTTACCTACATATATGGTGCTAGTTGGAAACTTTGATAGTGTCCAATGTCTTGAGAATCTTGAGATTGTCGTTAGTTGTGTGTTAGTTAATAGTTGGAGGTTCAGTTGCTTCCTACGTAGTGAAGATTGGTTGACATATTGGGCATTCAAAGTGGGCCAGGTTGTATTTATTTCAATTTTTACCAGCCTATTGTCCCACTGCAGGGCAAAGACCTCTTTTCACATTTACAGAGAAGGCACTAGCATCGATCACCATGCTTGCTCAAGACAGATTTCAGACGTATAGTAACTACTAGCTGCGCCCCGAGGTTTCACCCGCATAAGTGTCGATCCCTTAGGAATATCGGGATAAAAAGTAGCTTATATGTTAATCCTGGTTATAAACTATCTGTTTGCCAAATTTCATCCAAATCCGTTCAGTCGTTTGTGCGTGAAGAAGTAACAAACATATAAACACACACACTCACAAACTTTCGCCTTTATAATATTAGTGTGGTTATTCTAGCAATTGCGTAACACATTATCAATCTCAATCTGGATCATTTGAAGGATATTGCTAATCCATTGCTTCATATGATCGAAAGAGGTGCCTGCTGAGTGCTCAGAACGTACATAAATGACGCAATGAATGGTGTTTAACTGTCAAAATTAAACCCATTGCTACTGATAGTATGTGACGCAATTACTCCGTAGGTTTCCTCACGTTGTTTTCCTTCACAGATATCAGTAATTTCCAAGATAAACTATGAAAGTTCATGTGAATTATTATTGATAAAGTCACATTGCTACTTGCCCGACCCGCGAAGCCTTAACTTCCAGTGGTTAAGATCGTCTTCTTCACACTACAAAGGCGAAAGTTTGTGAGTGTGTGTGTGTGGGGGTGTGTTTATATGTTTGTTATTTCTTCACGCTCAAACGGCTGGACCAATTTTGATAAAATTTTGTAGGAGGTAGCTGACACCCTTTTTTTTTTTTTTTTTTTTTTGTGGATGGGAAATCATCAAATGACTCCTCCCGCTCTGGGTGGAGCGGAAGGGAGTGTCAGACTCTTACTGACTAAAACCCACCCGTGTTCCTTCCTTAGCCCTTTATGTTCCGGGCCAGCGGTAACCCTTTCGGACAATCCCGCTGACCCGGCAGGCTTCGGCCCTAAGGGGCCCCTCCTCGATGCTGACATCTCTTTGAGGCGCGCGTGGAACACGTACGCGCCGTCCGGCACGGGCCTGGTCCTGATCGGGCGGTGAGCTACCCATTACTCTCCGCCCGCAGGCCCGCGCCTACGGTGGCCGGGAGTCGTCACGCGGCTCCCGACGCCCGGAGCGTCTCCCGCGGCGGCTGGGACGGGAGGCTCTCTCCCTGAGCCGTTCCGCCACCTCCTTCGCTAGCATGACTGCTTCGCAGAAGGAGGTGACTGCCCCCCACTCCCTCTCGCCCCGGACCATGGCTTGCACCAGGGCCGGACGCGAGAGGTCGCCGTCGCTGCCAATCGCCTCTACGAGGACACGGCGGTGCTCCGCCCAAGCGGGGCAGACCTCCACCGTGTGCTCCACCGTGTCCTCTGGGCGATCCTGGCAATGGTGACACCCGGGCGTTTCCTCCCGCCTGATGATGTGCAGGAACCTCCCGAAGCTTCCGTGTCCGGTGAGGACCTGCGTCAGGCGAAAGGTGAGGGCGCCGTGGCGCCTCTCTAGCCACTGCTCAAAGAGGGGTCTTATCGCCGCTATCGCGGCGTGCCCTGCGCTGGGTTGCGACAGTCGCTCTTTCCATGCCGCCATGAGATCGCGCCGGAGATCCGTCCGCTCCGCAGCGATTTGCCGCGGAAGCGGATCCTCCCCCCGGCGTAGTGCCTCCGCGCGCCACTCATACAGGCTAGCTGACACCCTGGATTAACATATAGGCTACTTTTTATCCCGACATTCCTACGGGATCGGCACTTATGCGGGTGAAACCGCGGGGCGCGGCTAGTGACGTATATTTTTTCAATAATTCAATTAAAATAACTAGGTCAACTATCCCAAAAAATAAGCTTCATGTAAAGCGCTATTGTTTTTACTGATTTACAACGTTTAACTTATTTAGAAGATTACTGAAGTTTTTCTAGAGATTAGCTTTTTTGCTGGCTACAGTTGACTGCATTTGTCGTTTATTTATTTTCCCAAGTAGAACTAAATCAATTTTAACTCAGGAACTGTTCCGTAAAATGTCGTTGCAACCCATTGAGTCTGATCAATGTCATCTAAACTGTTCTTTACAACTGAAAAATAGATTATTTCACTATTACGGCACTTGCAAACAGTTTCCGTTTTAACGTCAAATAAAAAGTAGGTAAAACAATTGTAGTTAGGCACAATTTTTTTCTGTTTTATAACATATTTCCGTAATGAGCAAGTGATAAGATAATTTGCTAAATAAATTATCTAGAATGATAACAGTAAGTACAATGTTTTTAGCAAGTTGTGGACGAATCTAGTTGACTATTTTTCTTACTATATTTAGTCGAATTCTGTAATAAGTATTGTACCTACCTATGCCAGTATTGACTTAATTAGTTAGTTGGATTCTAAAACTAATTAATTTTAATTATATTTGCTAGAACTATACATTATTTTATTATAGATTGCCAGTTACGATTCTTGTAAATCGAAATAAAATCTTTGTTGCTACATTCGATTGTGTTCTCAAGGTAAACGAGATAAAATTCGTGCCATCAATTACTTTTATTAATCATTGATATTTATCAAATTGAAAACCGTACTTTACATATAAATACAGGTTTCAGTTACAGTACACAAAACGTCACCAACGAAGGTCGTGATTTCCTCTTTTAATAAAGGTTTTTGAAACTTGTTTTATTGTAGGATTTTTCTGTGAACCACTGTGATTTGTAGTGATGCCGTAATTAATACAAACATTACACCTATCACATGTCTGAAATAAAATGAATTGGAAGAAAACTTATACCTGAAGAAATATTAATATTTTCGATAGAAAAATCTATTTCGCATTTAAAAACTACGCAATATAAGCACAACACAATACAATGAAATACACTGAATCATCATAAACAACTAATTCCAAACTTACCTAAGAGTTTTATTGTTTAGCGAATTAAACTTAGAATTTTGTTTGCGTCCTATCCAGACCTTAATAAGTAATAGTAGCCATTGTGTTGTTGAGTTCCTTCCCCGTTATTCCTCCCTAAATGGTTGAGATGCGTGTGTGCAATATTAATTAGCAATATACGATTTGAAGTGCGCCCGATGATAATACAGTCGGACCTATTGGTAGCGGGCGGCGCGCGGGCTCCCTTCGTTGTGTGGCGGCGCGCGCGCAATACAGGCGTCCACGGTACACGTCTCCGCGTAAAAATAAAGTCCACAGCCCGCGCTCTCGCACTTCAACCCATTTATAATTATCAGTAAATCGCCGCGCGAGTGCATGACTGCCGCGGCCGGCGACCGCTCGCCTAAAAGAATATCACAATCGCTAACCTCGAACCCGAATCTCACCTCACGTCCCTGTACACCCGGCCCTTGTTCAACAAACGACGCGAAAACTCTAAAATACGCTTAGACGAACCTCGACGAATCGTCACTCCTACGCAATAGATACCGGTGCCGCGAGACGCGTGAACCGTCTGTGAATCGACCGTGTGTGTTTGTGATATGATTATGTTGTGCTAGTGATAACAGTGTAGCGATCTTCAACCATGCCTGAAAGACCGAAACGCCGTAAAAATAATAAAAACAAACGTAATAAAAATAAAAACAATAGACCTGACGCGAATCAAAATATTAGTGATGAAACAAAATTAGACAACAGTGAATCGTGTAACACTCAAAATGACAACGAGGAGGATTGCGCTGAAAGTGTGGTTACTGAAACAAAGGAATTAAAGGTTGAAATTTTGCAACCTTCAATAGATATTCAAAACACGGCAAGTAGTACTTCTAGTGATGTAGTTCATTTGAACGGTGATTTAAATAATAACAGCAATCAAATTGTTGCCGATGCATTGACTATACCAGTTGAAAAATGCCAAGATACTGTACTGTGCATACTTGATACCGTAGATACTAAAGCTTACGTAGTAGAAGCTCCTGAGAAATCCCATCAAAGTAAAGCAAAGCTAAAAAGCAAAATAAAAAGTAAAAGTTTAGATGATGATGACGCTACAAAAATTACTGAAATTACTGAGGACGATGCAGATGAGTCGGGAGATGAAAATGCACTGGCTTTAATAGATAGTCAAAATGTAGTAGTTACTCATGTTGAATCCGACGTAGAGTGGGAAAGTGCCGCCGACCTTGATGAAATTGACGTAACAAAACCACAAGAACTTGCTACTGGGACTTTATCAATTACCACGATCCCACTTAATGTAGCGCAATGTGACCAAACTAAGTCGTTGACACCCGATGAAGAAAAATCTCTAAGAACTTATTTGAATACTCTTAATTTAGCAACACAACCGGAGGGCTTAAACTCTATTGAAATTAAAACGGAAATTGAGGAAATCATAAACCAAGAAATTAAACAAAGGTTACGCAAAAAAGCATCGGCTGATGACTTTTTCTTACATAGACATGGTCCTCCAAGAATGTTGGACGTAATTGATGAAGAAGGTAGCGGAAGTGGATCATCTATGACATCACGTCGTCAGTCTTATCTCAGTGACAAGAGAAGTGATGTTGAAGACTTAGATGACGATGTGTTTGAAGACAAGAACAAATCATTAACAAAGCAAAAGAAAATGATGTCTATGGCGGTCCACAAAAAAGGTTATGGGCAGTTAGTTCCCCAAGAATGTTTCCTAGTTGGTGCAAAAATAAAAGAACCTGAAGTTTCTGAAGCCAGAGGTGACTGGACGATGAAAACTGTTGAAAAAATGACCGGTGCTGAAGTAGTATACTTGACAGATACGTCTAGTAGTACTAGTTCTCTTCATGAAATTGAAGATGAAGATGATGGTGTTGATACTGACGTATCAGTGCGCATGATCACTCCAACTATAGAAGTTACAGACACGGAACATTTCCTGAAGAAAACTTTTATTTCAAATGCTGAAGACAATAAACGAGACATTTCAAATGTAAGCCAACAAACTAAACATGATAAAATCAATGACAATGCTGAAAATATTAATTTTTCCGTGAAAACCCAAGAAGAACTAAAAACTAAAAATATTAATTCCGAGCATAATATTAAAGCGGAGCTAGAAGTTGATCAACGTTCTAAAATTGCAAAATCTGTGCCTATAATAGCAGGCTCTGAAAGTATTGTGGAAGTAATTCAAGACACAACAACACAGACGACAGAAACTAAAAACAACTCTCACAACTTAGTTCGTAATGAGACTAGCAACAATGAACATATCGTAAAGCTTACATGTGATCAAGGTGGAATAGAGAAGTCCAGTATACCTCCTACTGGCAAAACCAAAGATAAGAAAAATGAGCATAATATAAGTATTGAGTACGAAAAAAGGTCCGAGGAACATAAAAGTGACGTAGAAAAGGTTTCTAGTCAAAACTCTCATGAAATTGTTGTTTTATCGACAGATAACATTAAAACCAATTTGTATGTCAAAGATATTGATGAACTTATAAATAAAAATGATAAGAAAACGCATCAAAGTAAATTCGATTTAGAATCAAAAGTAATAAAATGTGAGTTTAATGATGCAATAAATAACTTGATAAAGGAAGTTGCTTCTGAATCGGAAGAAACCAACCAAAATTTAAAAGGTACATTTTCACGTCAAGACTCTTCAAGCAGTGTGGATTCCTCTCAGTGCACGGCAAAATATAACCCCAATTATTCATCCCTAAACGACGTATCTAACATGACGCATGACGAAACTATTGTGAATAATAAGATAAATTTAGAACAATTATCTTCATCTACTAGCCATGTCAAAGATATATTTGAATGTGTTACAGGAACTACTGCCCAAACTAAGGCCAAATCTGATGATGACACAAAAGAACCGCTAAAATTAAGAGATTTATGTGTCAGAAACATAGCAACATTGCCTTATGGTAAGAAGATACTTGAAGAATTAGCATCTGTATCTGAACGTTTGCAACACATCGCACTTTATGGCACATCTTTAAAGACAGTCAATAATAAACAAGAGAACATTGAAAACATGCCACATTATCGGTTACCTGATATTTCATCTATTGAGACGATATCTATACCAACTAAAGCAAAGGATCTCATACCACCGCCGATTAAACCTCGTCGTTCATCTTTGAACAGAAAATCATCACAGGAAGATGAGCACTGGACTGGTATACCAACCAAATCTGAGCCTGTGTATGTTTGTCTATCACCTTCTCAAAAAATGCTGATGGAGAAAACGAACACTGTCATAACAAAAGATGACGCTAGTCACCTTGTTGACATGCATAGAAAATATGTAGATCGCAGGGGCTACAATGAACAATATAAAAACGAAAAGGAGCGAGAAGAAAATGAAGTCGATACTACCCCAATAATACCGTTTAAATCGCAGACTGGAAGTCGGTTGCTTGCTTTGATTCGTGATCCAACTCTAACCAATACTATTAATTCTTTGAACCAACGGCTAAATATTAGTTCAGATGAGATTCAAAAGAAGCGCACAACTACAACATTTGCGAAAAGTAATCATGACCGGTTCCCGAGTCGAGATTTTTCGTTCAAGCCGGTTCCTCCACCAAGACCAAAACAATACTCGTCTTCATTTTATGAAAGTGATGAAAGTTCTGATTTTACCGATAGTTCCATGCGTTCAATGAAAAGTGAGAGGAAATTCTTCCATTACTCTACTGGAAACCTAAATAAAGAAATAGAAAGTGATATTTCTTCAATACAAAACATGCATCGCTACTTTACCGATACCAGAGATGAGATGCGTGACTATAAATGCCCGAGAAGACCTTCACTTCCTAAAGATTTGTGTGAACAACAAATGGAATATATCCGTCAAAAAGAAAAGGAAGTAGAAGCTGAAATTCAACGTCTCGAAGCTTTAAAAAACAATATACCTCAAAAGCAAAAGCAAGGACCCAGAGCACCATTAGTTTCGGAAAAAGAGGTAATTAATGAAAGAATAAGAGATTCAAATAATTATAGCATATCACGTAAAAAAGATGTGGTTATGAGCAATATGACATCACAAGGAGCCGAAACTAGAAAAGCAAAGTTATCAGCATTCAGCAGCAGCCAGGAGGAACTACTTCGTGATAAAATGTATTCGGAATACGTATCTCAAATGGCAGAACGTGAAGAAAGGAAGCAACACAAGGTCATTAAAATTACAAATGCTCCAGTGTCAACAAACCAAATTACTATTTCCAAAAGTATGCCAACACTCGACATTCTTGATGGGAAGGTCAACAATAGAATTGAGAAAGAGTTCATATCGAAAGCTAGGGAACGGTGGGATAAGCTAGGTATTAAAGATCCGGAAACTGAAGACGAACGAGAATCTGCTGAAAATGTGTATAAAGAACCTAAAGTGATAGAACATAAAATTAAAGTGATTGAAGGTGGTGAAGAGAAGGACGTTAAAAAGTTACCGAGTCACTTGCAAGAGTTCGTTCGGTTTACGGCCAAAGACAGTGAAAAAAGCAGAAGCAGCTCCGGTGAGTCCAACACTGGACCAGCATCCCCGCATCTTGTGATTTTGTGTGCAGTGATTATAATTGTGATAGCAGTTGGCAAATACTTTTTGCGATTGTTACGAAACAAATGACTAACATAACATGTACATTGTGACTGATGCCCTAAATAATTCGAATGCTTTAGTGTGTATTGTTGTGTGTAGCATTGCATGAAATGTTAAACCAAAATTGTAACCAATTATTTATTTTAGTCTTATCATTAATCTAGTGACTGGACACTTCAACGACATTGTATTACATCAACATATTAGACTAAACAGGTAAGTTATTTACATAATTTATGATTATGCTTTACATGTCAAACAGAATGCCCTCTACACTTTTTAGATTAAGTATCAAAACGTTCCATTTGCTAAATGGTAATGTTCTGAACGAGTCAGTTCATTTTATGAAAGCTTATGTATGCATATTGTGTTATAAATGTATCCAATGAATTTAAACTACTACTAATTTACAAAAAAAACACATTCATCAGATATAATTATTAGACAAGTTCATTTTGATGATCTCTGGTTACACATCCTTATTTTTACTATTTCATAAACAAAATAAATTATAGGTGACCTATACCAATGCTTGTGAATTTCATTTCTATTACGCAAACTCCCAATATACCTAGCTATAATTATCAAAAACAAATCAAAATTTAATGAGAGCATGAATGAATTTTCATTTTGGATCTGTTTCAAATTACTCCATTATTTTCGTTTTACGATTCCCATAATGCCTTGGTCTGACTGGTCTGGTGTATTGGTCTGACGCAGATACAGATTACACATTATTCTGGTATATTTGACTATATTTATGTACGTTCATGACAGTGTTACTAACATTGTATTGTAGTCAGAATGGCACAATTTTAATATTACAATTTCACGGTGAAGTAACAAAAGCGAAACAGGTGACAGACAGCTGTTTGTTAGTCAGTGCCGCTGCGGACTGCGGTCACTAGATAAGTCTTATCACGAATGCACACAATCACTGACATGATAATTAGATCGAGACCAAATAATATCGTGCGTGCGTAATTATTAGATAAACATGTTTATTGCAAATGATCATATTGTTTTTATCGGTTTATTTATTGATTTGAACACACTGGATTGTGATAATTTAATTCTACTGACGGTTTTAAAAGAAACATTAACTGTTGGTATTGCCAACTTTTTTTTTGTATCATTATGGTATTTTCGAAGCCGTTTCCTGTAAAAATATAGTAGACGGTGAAAAACTCAAAAAATATACCTACTAGGAACATAATTATAGTTACATTTTATTTTTTACCTTTATTAACGGGTTTTTATTTTTTATACGTGTCTCATATCTAATAATTATTACAGATCTCGCCACTTTGTATTAAAATTTCACGCAGAATGGTCCATTTGAAGGACTAAGTGCGGAAACCAAACCCATAACATAGAACACAGTTTCACCAACTATATAATTATGATATAGCAGGATACTACCGATATTATATAGTAGGGTTGGCAACCTTAGTAGGCAACGAGAAATTTCGAAGAATTAATCTACATGTAAACGAAAATCTGTGTCGTGTACAAAATTCGCTATATCAGACGAGAATAATTTGCTTGCCGAGTGAGGCAAGAGCGACGTCCGTGAAAATATTTGGATCGTCTAAATCTGTGCTAAATGGCCTTTGGTGACTCAAAGTCGCTAACGCATACCTTGTTATTTGCACTGCCTTTAAGTATGAATGTAATAGTCCATTAAAGAGTTTTCAGAGAATACATAAACCAGATTCGTAATGTATGTTTAACTTTGTTACGACTGTATTCATAATTCCTAAATTATTATCAGTTTAAACATAAGTTTACAGAAATGATTCTGTGATAGATTTACGAGTACCTACTGAAATAATTTGTTCGTGTATTGATTCTCATTATGTTCACGAAGGTGTAAGAACGTTTTAAGTCTCGGAGTCTATATTTCCACACACGGTATGTTAAAGCCTCTAAACTTATCTGCTTAATTGAATCCCTTAGTCGTATCGTATAATACTGTTAAAGTACTTTATAGCTTCAATTTATTCTCCAATGCACTGCAATTACGAGTAACAATTATTTTCTTCTTCTGCACAATCGTATTTTCTTTGTGGTAGAACTGAAACTATTCTATTGTGTTTACTTATAAGTATTTTGCATAGCAACTGTGTTAAAGTCTGTTGTTAAAATACGTGTATTTTCTTAGATTGTTGATAGTTGTTACAGATAGTCAGAAGCCCAAAAGTCTAACAATCAGTCTTACCAAGGGGTATCCTGTTACCCAGTAACAGGGTTGTGGAGGTCAGATAGTCAGTCGCTTCATGTAACATACTGGTATACAGCTGCCTCCGGTTAGACTGAAAGCCGACCCCAACATATTTGGGAAACGGCTGGGCAGGTTTAATGTGTTTAAATAAATAATGAATCGTCGGCGTCAACGTCAGTGAGGGTTCAGTAATAATCTCTATCTAAATTATCAATCAGCGTCAATTAAATTGTCCAATCACGACGCTCCGGCGAGCAAGGGCAATAACGATGGCATTTCAATTAACATTACTGGCTGCTATATTTATCCAATAATGTAATCAACAGACCTGTCAACATGCTGACTTCACATTATTATAATTCGAGAATGTTTAGCATTCCAGAACATGTTTGGCAATCGATTCGATTAGTTTCAGTAGGTAATCGATTTGTTTCGAAATCGGATTTGCGTCGAGGTTGGGGAATTTTGTTATATGGGGATGTTTGAGTGGTCGGGCTAAAATAACTTTTGTCTCAGTATGGTCGTGTTTTGCTGTGAAAATAAAACTTCAGACGCTAAGAATTCGACACGATAGTTTAGTAAATGTATTGCGAAGACGCGGTGGACAGAAATACTTGCTCGTGATGTTTTTCGCTGTGGTGAAGCTGCATTGAAGAACACGTGAACGAATCGCATATAATTTTGCATCCGTTTACCTCAAATACATAACATTTTATTTATCTTGCTAACCAGCAGCCGGCTGTCTGTGTATTTTACTTGCATTTTTAAACATTCACTTATCGTTCTACACTTCGGACGTTTTTGCTAGAAAAATATTTGGCTATAGCGACATAGTCTGGGCTAAAAATACTTTCGATCATCTGGAAATTATGTCTTTTGCCAGGTTTTCTTTAGGTACGATAAATAATGAGTAAATTAAGCTTTACGCTTTATGCTGCAATATTACAAACACAGTTTAATATTACACGTAGGTAGGTACAAAAAGAATTTAAATACAGGGTGTTTTATATGACAGTGTCATCTATAAATAATTAGTTTGTTTATTTATTTGGTTAACGACTATGACTAATAGAGAAGTCGTCATCATCTGCCTAGCCTTTTCCCAACTACGTTGGGGTTGGCTTCCAGTCTAACCGGATGCAGCTGAATACTAGTATTTTATATGGAGCGACTGCCTATCTGAGCCCCACAACCCAGTTACTGGGTAATACGATAGCCCTTGGTAAGACTGGTTGTCAGACTTTCGGGCTTCTGACTACCCGTAACGACAGTCAAAGTTCCACGAATTATAGTCGGGACGTGCTTTCCGAGACACGGAGGGGTCTCGGTATGTAAAGTTGGTCACCCTCCCACAGACCAACCGCGGCAAGCGTAGCTTAACCTGATCGATCGACTGTTTTTATTTAGCCACGGTATGGAGAAGTATGGAAGAAAAAGACCAGGTTGCGGACACCAAAAAAAATGGTATAGGGGCTGGAGAATGATGATTTACTTGGTTAATGATATTGATAATAATATCATATAATAATATTATCTTTATAAGCTCCGCACGTTGATATTGCGACTGGCGGCCATGTTAGTGACGTAGTCGAACTGTCAGTACCGTTCAGCGCTTACGTGTATGTGCGCTGTATGACGTAAAAAAGACGACGAATGACGTCAAAAAGCTGTTATTGTGACAAGGTTCCATCGCAATATCAACGTGCAGGGATTATAAACTGCATCGCAGTTTTAACTGTTTTATCGAACTGCCTACTGCCTAGCTCCATCGTAGGTGCTCCATAAACTAATTACATAAACGCTTTACCTAAGTACATGAAGTTCATAACAAACTAACAAACTTTGGTTTCAAAAACATACTTACAAACTTTGTTTTACAATCAATCCGCAATGTTGGCTACATTGCGGATTGTTGGCCAAAACTACCTATACGCATTTCTTTCCGATGAGTTTCCGAAAATATCTGGAAACTAACAAACACGCCTTCAAACTTAAGGCGACTACATGACCTAGAGCGCGGTCTTTGTCGGACTACATAGAAAAGAAAGAGAAGCGCGACGACACAACGCTGGTAATTTATTGCAGTATCAGGTTTTATGTTGATCTAAAATGATTCGCGGCCTTATAAATTTGTTTTTATTTATAGATTTATTACAATAATTAAAATCATCATTAAAACTCTCATAACAGTTCAAATTACCCTATTAATGACTATTTCGACTATTTCATGAAATCATGACATTTGAGGCCAATACTAACTCAAGGAGTTGTATTGCTCATTGTAATGACTTATACAAATTCAGCAAAGTCATATTTGTTACGACCGCAAATCTTATTTTAATCAACATACAACCTGACACTGACCTGCAAATTGCAAAAGACGTAGAAAGGGCTTTGAAGATCCGTGGCAAACCTGCCGGTCCGCCAATTTATAATTTTTCCAAAATGGCGGCCTTCATGCGTGGCCGCCATTTTGAAAAAAAAAAACAAAATGGGAGACACGTAGCGTATGCCAGACTCCTAAAAATCTTCAATCCCTTTTGAATTTTACGGGCTCCTTCAACATGAATGACGTCTGAAGGTGTATATCTTACGTAATCGAGAACTATTAGATAAGTGAACTTGTTCGGCATCCAACAATAAACTTTTACTCATCTGGAGAACAAAGTACGGTTTCGTGTTCGTAAATTACATATTCAATGAGTTTCGTTCAGGCTCGTGATAAATTATACAATAAGGCGACAAAAGAATTTTCTATCAAAACATTTCCATTTTCGTTTTTATTGAAGTCTGTTGGTAATATTTTCTGTTTTTGCGTCGGTTTTCGCTGCTTGGTTAGCTCTTTTTTGTGCCTCTTGACGTTTGAACTTTTGCTGAATTGTTAAGAATCACTACAGGTACATTACTACAATGCCATTTTAGGTAAATAAAAAATGTAATTAAGAAGCTACCTTGAAAATAAACCGTAACCACTGATCTACTAAGCGAGCGAGTGATAATGAATAATGTGCCTGCGCTCGGAATAAAACGACGTTTGTGCCAAAACGAATTTACTCCTTTTTAAAAAAAAATAATGAATTAAATTTAAAATTACTTTGAGTAAACTTTGATATGATAATTCTCTATGTTTTAAAGTAAATTGCATTGAATAACTCTTAAGCGTTACGCCGTGATGTCGAAAAAAGAAAAAAAAATAGATATAAACTTTGCAATTTTTTTGTATGGAGAAAAAATCATTGAATCGTGTATTCCTTTTACATGATACTAGACCAAATAGTCAAAAAACATATACCAAAATGTTAAATCCCTATTCCATATACTTAACAAGTTACACGAAATAGAAAAACCACATGTTTTTCAATATATCACTTTAATCCTATTTATCGGCCTTGCTTTGCCTGCTATTGTCCGTCGAGTCGTTGAGCTTCTCAAGTTCTGAGTTGAGCTACACGATTGCCGACAAAAAATACTTGCACTGACTGGACTGGTCCCCTCAAATCTGTGTGGTTCTTTCCTCAAAAGACCGTTTCAGGCACCTCTACATTGTCTTCACATGATCTGATCAAGATTATGTCTGGACTTTAATTAAAAGAGACTTTGACCCTTGAGTTTGTTTCGCCATTTCTTCTCAAGGGTAGTCAGATAGGAAAAGAAAGCTTATTTTTTTTTAAATAATATAACGTGTTTACCTTAAGCATTGCTAGTAGTGATTCAAGAAGAGTTCAAATGTTGTATTGACACACAAATGCAAACTACCACCGTATCAAAAGAAAACTGTGTAAAAAATGCAAAAAAGAGTTACTTTTTTAAATCTCGGAGTAAAACTACAATTCTAATATAACCCATCATCACGCTTGCAATCCTCAAGGGTGAGGCATATGCGTATCTACCTATTATATAGGTAGTACACCCACATTTCTCCAGTTATATTTAAGTCTTATACATATAATTGGGGGCGAGACTAAGTGTTGCCATAAACCGAGCACAAATCTAGACTTCGGGCTGCTACTGAGAAATTCTAGATGGAAGGAAAAGCCCTTTGCCCGACCGCTTAATCGAACCCTGAACCTCATGCTCATTAGTAGCGCTTTTGACAACTAGACCGTGGATGCAGTTATTAAAAGAAAACTGTGTACAAAGAGATAAATTCTCTTCTAAATCTCGGAGTAAAATTACAATCCTTCCAATCAGAAAATGGCTAAAAAACACATTTGCGCAGCTTATAAACATGGCATTCTATAAATAAAGACGCAGTGCCCTTGAACCAACCATTCACTAATTTGTATCCACAGTTGAGCAGCGTAACACACGATCAATCACATTTTGAATAATTTTATAGGATATTGAATTTGATTTTTAAAGTGAAAACTTCTTTAGCGGCGTTGTACACTTTTTTTGTAATGGGTAAAAAATCTTAAACTCGCGTCAGTCAGGACACGTGACCCTGATCGAAAATTCGTGAGATTCCAAAATATCAAAAATTGAAAACAAGTATACAGGATCAAATTAAATTAGCTAGCGAAACTTAGCCACAAGTATACAGGGTCAAATTAAATTAGCTAGCGAAACTTAGCCACAAGTATACAGGGTCAAATTAAATTAGCTAGCGAATCTTAGCCACAAGTATACAGGATCAAATTAAATTAGCTAGCGAAACTTAGCCACAAGTATACAGGATCAAATTAAATTAGCTAGCGAAACTTAGCCACAAGTATACAGGATCAAATTAAATTAGCTAGCGAAACTTAGCCACAAGTATACAGGATCAAATTAAATTAGCCAGCGAAACTTAGCCACAAGTATACAGGATCAAATTAAATTAGCCAGCGAAACTTAGCCACAAGTATACAGGATACAATGGCAAAGTATTAATATGTGTTTTGTTTTCACTTCTGTCGGCACTCCCGGAGTGCCACTGTTTTTTTTTTTTATTGAACCAATGTTACATGTATTAACTTATAATTAACTTAACGTCGTCGGTCTGTAGCTGTTAGCGATCACCATTTGGATCTTTACGGCGGACCCCAAACTAGGCGGCGCCTGTATCCTGGGGACCAGAGTTGTGACATATAGTGTTACTAGCTGCGCCCTGCGGTTTCACCCGCATAAGTTTCGATCCCGTGGGAATATCGGGATAAAAAGTAGCCTATATGTTAATCCAGGGTGTCAGCTACCTCCATACCAAATTTTATCAAAATTGGTTCAGCCGTTTGAGTGTGAAGAAGTAACAAACATATAAACACACACACACACTCACAAACTTTCGCCTTTATAATATTAGTGTGATTTACCACTGTAGTTTATTTAGGAGTCCTTGCTAATCCATTGCTTCAAATGTTCGAAAATTTTGCCTGCTCAACAACGAAAATAACCAAAAAAAAACCAAAATCAAAATATTTTATTTCACATAAGCCTACATGGGCACTTATGAAACGTCAGAAGCTAGGTGCACGGTTCCAATTGGTCGTTTCCTACGGAGAAGAACCGGCAAGAAACTCCACGGTTACTCTTTTTCAAAATAATTGGCTTTTACAATGTTTTCAAATTAAAGTAGGTATGGGAGGACAGCGTAGGCCTGTTAACAAATACCAGGTACTTGCTATAATAAAAAAATATCTACAGGTCTAAAGTCTACAAGACCTACAAGGTCCTCACATTTACAAGATAAGAATCTATCAGAAGGATAAATAAAATATAAAATATAAAAAACCTCCTAAAACCAATAGATATGATTGCCATTACAACCACTAATAAAGAGGTGAAAAATTAGAATAGTCTGTATACAGGCTGTAAGTGTAATCACTGTTATCCTCTTAAGGGGTCATTGTACTCATCATTATGAACAACTTTTACTATGGGGCCAAACCTGAAATCGCGAAAAAAAATTAGCTGTTCCCTACATTTATGTTCGCATAACTCGTCAGAATGCAGGGAACAGCTGATTTTTTTTTCGCGATTTCAGGTTTGGCCCCATAGTAAAAGTTGTTCATAATGATGAGTACAATGACCCCTTAAGAGGATAACGGTGATTACACTTACAGCCTGTATAATGTCAAATAATAAAAAGATTATGTCAATGAAGTAACGCAATACTTATATGTTGTCGAATACCGTTGCTACTGTTAGTGTTTTACGCCTGGTCAAAACCGAAACGGAAATGTACCTACTCACCTCACACTCACACTTCCAACTCCACTACAACTACAACTTAGTTCCTCTGTTTAGTGGCCAACTGACGTTGGGTACATTTTCCACGTGGCTAATCATACGAGTCATCCAGGAGATAATTTTACGTGTCAGGGTCCTAACAAAGAGAGAACGTCAAAGCGCCCGCAGGCGCGCCGGAAGCGATTTGACTGCGGAAGTGACGTCACCGGGGGGCTCGCGACGCACACACGCGCATTTACTTACAGGATGATTCGTAATTTGTATATTTTTTATGCACTTGATGTATCTGTCGTAAGTATATGTAAAAAAGTAATGCGGAAGTAATGACTTGATGGCACGGGGGCGCTCGCAAAGTACAGTAATCTTACTAATCCATACTAATATTATAAATTCAAAGTAACTCTTTCTGTCTGTCTGTATGTATGTTACCTTTACACGCCTAAACCACTGATCGGATTTCGATAAAATTTGGCAGAGAGATAGATTGCATCCCGGGGAAGGACATAGGGTAGTTTTTATCGACATACCTCGCTGGCGAAGCCGCGGGCGGAAGCTAGTATTGTATATGCGAAAGTCTGCCTTATAGCATTTGTTTGTTTTTCATGCCCTGTGTTTGTCAGTTTTTGTTTCGATGAAATACAGATAGATCATGACCTGGGTTTGAACATAGAACATAGGACACTTTTTATCCCAGTGGTACATTTCTATAGGACAATTTCCGGCCTCCACGCGGACGAAGCCGCGTGCGAAATCTAGTATACTATATTAACAGGTTAATCCAGAAGGTCTTGATAATGAAGATATACCTTTTTTTTTTTTTTTTTTTTTTTTTTTTGAGGATGGGAAATCATCAAATGACTCCTCCCGCTCTGGGTGGAGCGGAAGGGAGTGTCAGACTCTTACTGACTAAAACCCACCCGTGTTCCTTCCTTAGCCCTTTATGTTCCGGGCCAGCGGTAACCCTTTCGGACAATCCCGCTGACCAGGCAGGCTTCGGCCCTAAGGGGCCCCTCCCCGATGCTGACATCTCTTTGAGACGCGCGTGGAACACGTACGCGCCGTCCGGCACGGGCCTGGTCCTGATCGGGCGGTGAGCTACCCATTACTCTCCGCCCGCAGGCCCGCGCCTACGGTGGCCGGGAATCGTCATGCGGCTCCCGACGCCCGGAGCGTCTCCCGCGGCAATGAAGATATACCTGCCCTTTCATTTACAAACGATAACGAAAAGTACGAAATATTACTGATTAATACTTTTTAAACGCCTCGAAAAAAAACTGTAAAAAGGCAAAAGATAACTTCACCAGCCTACGAACGCCAATACTGACGCGACGCGTCGCTTCGCTTAGCTTGACTTAGCAATTTAGAAAAGTTTGTACTTAATGGTTCCAAAAATACAAAGCGTTAAAAAATAAAGGATAAAAAAATTAAAACGCAGACCTGGAAGTAATTCTACAACATCCTGTATATGGCTCTTTGTGCAAGTTATTTTGATTGACATTGACTTTGGATTCGTTTGCGTATAAATGTCGTAGGTCATTATTTTGTTGATACATGACAAACATGTGTCATTTTTAAATCGGCTTTATCATACCTACACGGTTCCAAAAATACATAGCGTTAAAAAATAAAGGATAAAAAATTAAAACGCTCACCTGGAACTAGTTCTGCAACCTGTATATTATGGCTCTTTGTGCAAGTTATTTTTATTGACATTGCCGTTTGATTCGTTTGCGTATAAATGTCGTAGGTCATTATTTTGTTGATAAATAACAAACATGTCTCATTTTCAAATCGGCTTTATCATACCTACACGGTTCCAAAAATACAAACCATTAAAAATAAAGGATACAAAAATTAAAACGCTCACCTGGAAGTAATTCTGCAACAGCCTGTATATGGCTCTTTGTGCAAGTTATTTTTATTGACATTGACTTTTGATTCGTTTGCGTATAAATGTCGTAGGTCATTATTTTGTTGATACATGACAAACATGTGTCATTTTTATAACGGCTTTATCATACCTACACGGTTCCAAAAATACAAAGCGTTAAAAAATACTGGATAAAAAATGAAAACGCTCACCTGGAACTAGTTCTGCAACCTGTATATTATGGCTCTTTGTGCAAGTTATTTTTATTGACAGTGACGTTTGATTCGTTTGCGTATAAATATACGCAAACGAACAAAATAATGACCTACGACATTTGTCGTAGGTCATTATTTTGTTGATAAATAACAAACATGTCTCATTTTCAAATCGGCTTTATCATACCTACACGGTTCCAAAAATACAAACCATTAAAAATAAAGGATACAAAAATTAAAACGCTCACCTGGAAGTAATTCTGCAACAGCCTGTATATGGCTCTTGGTGCAAGTTATTTTTATTGACATTGACTTTTGATTCGTTTGCGTATAAATGTCGTAGGTCATTATTTTGTTGATACATGACAAACATGTCTCATTTTCATAACGGCTTTATCATACCTACACGGTTCCAAAAATACAAAGCGTTAAAAAATAAAGGATAAATAAATTAAAACGCTCACCTGGAAGTAATTCTGCAATATCCTGTATATGGCTCTTTGTGCAAGTTATTTTCATTGACATTAACTTTTGATTCGTTTGCGTATAAATGTCGTAGGTCATTATTTTGTTGATACATGACAAACATGTCTCATTTACAAATCGGCTTTATCATACCTACAGGATTGGTACGTTTTAAAATTATGTAGATAAATTCTTAGGTTGCTTTCTTCCTTTGCCTATGAGCGTTCGCAGACGGCATACAATCGAAGGCCGTATGAGCAAAATGAAACGGTAGAGATGTAGGTATCAACACACACGTCATAAAAAACGTAGGTCATACAAAAAAAAATCTGACCGATTGTAGGATGTAAAGTCAATTCAAATGTATATTTCAAATTGATGTTATTTCAAGTTAAACAAATATCAACTTTATTGTAATACAAATTAAGTTGATTTCAGAGTGACTAGCACTATTGAAAAAGTTCTAAAAATGTTTGAAGTTGTAGCGTAAACCGCACTTTATTGTGTAGGAATTAAAGTAACTTTTCCATAAACTCATATTTGTTTATATTTTTTTGCAAATAAGTTGCGAATGCAGATTACACAAAAGTATGGTGTATGCGAGCGCGCTTAATATTCATAATTAAGGGGGAGGGATGCACTACGGTAGCCCACGAAGTTCAAATTTTCTTACGTTTTTTTTTGCAATTAGCAGGTCAGTGTCAGATTGTTTGTTGATTAAAATATGTTTCGCAACCGCAACAAATATGACTTTACAGAAATATACCTAATCATTAGAAATGAATCACCAATACAACTCCTTGAGTTAAAATTAGCCTCAAATGTCATGACTTTATGAGATAGGGTAATATGAACTCGGAGAGATGTCATCATCATCATCATTATCTGCCTAGCTTTTTCTCAACTATGTTGGAGTCGGCTTCCAGTCTAACCGGATGCAGCTGAATACCAGTATTTTACATGGAGCGACTGCCTGTCTGACCTCAACAACCCATTTACTGGGTAATACGATACCCTTTGGTAATACTGGTTGTCATGCTTTCGGGCTTCTGACTACCCGTAACGACTGCTTTGACAGTCGTTCCACCACGAATGACAGCCGGGACCAACGGCTTAACTTGCTTTCCGAGGCACGGAGGGTTTTTTTTTCTTTTTTTTCGGATGGGAATCATCAAGTGACTCCTCCCGCTCTGGGTGGAGCTGAAGGGAGTGTCAGACTCTTACTGACTAAAACCCACCCGTGTTCCTTCCTTAGCCCTTTATGTTCCGGGCCAGCGGACAATCCCGCTGGCCCGGGGACAATCCGCTGGCCCGGATAATCCCGCTGGCCCGGACAATCCCGCTGGCCCGGCACGGAGAGGTCACGGTATGTAAAGATGGTCACCCATCCACAGACCAACCGCGGCATGCGTAGCTTAACCTGATCGATCTACCTGTGCAGCTATAATTATTTAGCCACGGACCCCATAATATGAACTCGGAGAGATGTATTGATGATTTATATTATGATTATAATTCTATTAATAAATATTAATTAGGTGCCTATTGAGACAACAAATTAGTAGCACAAACTATAGGAATCGTGTTAGTTCTAGGAATACGTAAGATAAGATTATAAGGTACAAACTGAACCGGCAATAGTGCAGCGGGTAGGTAAGGTGAAAGGTCGTGTGTGAGTTCGATACTTAGATACCTACTCGTTGCCAGTGGCGAAGATTCTATAGACCTCGATTCCTACCGGCTTCCCTTTGAAAAATGGCACAGTCTGTGTTCTATAGACGAATAATACAATCATATTAAAGGTACATAATTATCTACTCCGGCTTACTCTTACAAAAATTGACCCTTCGCTATAACTGCTCGTTGCGGTACTGAAGTGAACCCATTCGCAGCAAAAGCTTAGTAAAAGAAGCTAACAGGAATCCACACGGTTAGCTAGCTAATGAATTAAAAAAATAAAACTGTCTGTTTTTTATATAAAAAGCATTACACAATAAATCAAATTTTATTATAAAGAAAGAAAGAATAAAGTTTATATGGACACAGTTAGAGATACAAATACACATAACAAAATAAAAAGTAACGTTATAACAACAATAGTGTGTGCCGCACGGCTGCGCCTAAAAGGTCCATTTTAGCATTTTAATGCCAGACAGATGCTGTCTGACGCTAGTTTTCCAATGAACGAAAAATATTAAAGATACCTAGGTACATTTGGCACACTCGGTGTGAACTTAATTATGTAAATATTTTCCGTTACCTCATATTTCTCGCAAAAGACTTTCCACTGAAATATTTTTTTTATATATAAAATATTATGTCACGTCATGGCGTTGAAAGCTTCCTTCCGTCCGTCCAAAACTTTTTCATTTAAAACTTTCTTGTACCAGCGCCATCTATGTCTTTACGTTGGAACTAAAGTAATAAGTTCGATGTTTCTCCGCGAGATGTCTATTCAATCTCAATTTGTATTGGAAGTTTTCAGATACATTAGTGACTAAACTTTATTAGAATAGAAATCAGGTCAAGTTATTTTTACTCCTCTGTGATGTGACAACAATTTGAAAGTTTTCTTTCTAACTACACTTATAAATAGATACCTACTGCATCGTTAGGTACTTAGGCAAGTTCCTCCCGAAAACCCAGTTGCTAATCTAACTAGGTATTATTTTTTATTACTTATTATTTTGTGAAGCTTACAAAGGACATCGATTAGAAAAAAATAACTGAGATGATAATAAATTTATCGAAAAAATAATTGAACAATCAGATGCGCAAGAGTTAGGCGTGTTACTTAATTGTTCGGGTCGGCATAATTCGGCACGATTTGACAAAGCCGTGCGGCAAAATACACATTAGATTTTGCCACCCGAATCATGCCAACCTGACTATGTGTGTAGGTACCTAGCATCCCTTATTAAACATCTCGTAAGAATTAGTTAATAATAGCAAAATTAAAAACAGTATCTAATAATTTCGCAACTAGTACCTATGAAAAGCGAGCCATGTCATGTAAATAGCGAAAAGGAATAGTTTCCACCGTATTTGCTGAAGTCTGTTCCATCACACAAGACAATGAATGAACTCAACTGTTATTTAGCACCCGGGTATCTATGCGGTAGAATAATAACCTCCTCGTGTGTACAAATAGATAGGATTATTTGTATCCTGCCAGTATATTACAGCTTTGATATACATACGTATATGCTGATCTAGATTGTAATTAGTGAGAAATTTTCTTGTTCATTGTGATCTCTTTACCTAAGCTATTTTCTTTACAACACCTATATTTTACACCTAGGTTTTAATAATAAAGTTCGAACTTTGTTATATACCTAGTAGGTATGAATTACAGAAAATAATAATTATTACTAAGCCAAACTTATCATACATATCATATAATTAGATATTATACTTACATAATATTATTATAATTATGTGATATCAATTTGCTATATTTTCGGCCAGGATAATTTATTGATACCCTAAGAATAAAAATATTGAGTTATTCTATTTGTACCTACCTAAGTTCGAGTGGGAGTTTGTAGGTTTTTTGAATGGTTTTTTTTTTTTTTTTATAAATAATTTTATTAGCTTTAACCTTATACATACACCATAAGTATCAGCAGATGCACCCTTAGCATCCTACTTCCTATTAATAATATTATAAACGGGAAAGTTTGTGAGGATGGATGGATGGTTGGATGTTTGCTACTCTTTCACGTAAAAACACTGAACGAATTTGGATAAATTTTGGCACGCAGGTAGTTTATAACCAGGATTAACACATAGGATACCTACTTTTTATCGCGATATTCCCTCGGGATTGACCCTTATGCAGGTGAAATTTAGTATATTTATGGTTTTAATAGAAATTTTATTCCTCAATTTTCATTATTGCACCTACAACTAGCTGTTTGTCTCTGCATGACCCAAATATTGACTGGCAGAAAATGCTCATGAGTATACCAGTTGTGTGCATAAAGTATTCAATAAATAAATAGGTAAACAGCTATCGTTGATGACGATTTTAATTACGACGACGTAACAGGGGAGCGCCCGACCACGTTACATTTATCGAACACAGTGTGACCTCGGGCTATATCAAAATGAGGATTCCGGAGTTCCCTACGGTCCACAGGAGACTAACATGACCGTAAAATAATAATTACCTACCTACCTACAAAGGTAAAAGTTGAAACTGTCGACAAGTCTCTGTACCTACCTATTCTGTACCCATTCGATAATAAATAATATAAGGTGTTGTAGGAGTTACTATATCATTTTGTGCTATATATAATAATACTAATAATAAAATTTACTCAAAAATATAAAGACTACAGTTAAATACAGTTTTTCTTAAATCTATGTCAAGTTCACCCATGATTTGTGCCTGATCTAGGTAATCCTGTGTGTCAAACACAGCAAGCAAGCAACATACCACAACAACAAGCATATAACTTCTATTTGAAGAATTAATATGACAGTTTGACATATTTTCCATACAAAAGATGTCAAAACGCAATATTAATTTAGAACACAAAACAAACTTAACCAACCAATAGAATAAAATTGTGTTTTCTAAAGATCCCTCCAAATAATGCTTTTCGACATAACAATAAAATTGAGTACCTACCTGTTAGGTATTAATTATTCCCTTTTCCAGTGAAATAAAAGTGCTGAATAATATACAGAAAATATCAAATACTTAATCAACGTGTAGGATTATAAAACGGTAAACAGAGGTTATTAAAACGCTTTTTATTAGAAGATAAAATGATACCTTTCCCCCTATTAAATGGGACTTTAACATGACGGGCGAAATGAAATGATGCACCCAACAGAGTATTATTATTATCTATGACCCAACTATATGTGCATCTCTGCCAAATCGCGGATTACAGGCGTGATGCTATGTGTCAAAGCACCTTCATTAACAGTAAGGTTGTTTGGCCGGCTGTCGCTGAAAACCAGAGCGCTGAGTCTGTCTCGCAGAGGGTCGTAGCATTATGCTGAGCGATGGCCGTTTTGCGAGGATATGTGGCGCATATTTTCAACCAACTTGTTCTTCTCGTGTGTGCGTCCTTGTGACGATATTTTCCACGAACTTGTTCTTTTTGTGTTCTTTATCTGCGTCATGTTGACCGCAAAAATACGTATGTATTTCCTTTCTTTCCTTAATAATGATTTTATCTTGAGACAAGCTGATGTCCAGCACTGACAGCCTTTTCACACTAAAGTTATGATACACAATCTCTTACAATTGTCAGTATATTCCACACTTCGTACAATATGTGGCATTTGAATCAGATGAACAGACAGATTTATGCGATATGATAGCAGGCATTTAGTTTCTAGTCCTTTGTCTCCTAGGACACCTTTGTGTGTAGACGGTGGGAGAAAGGTTGAGAGCTCAACGACACCGAAGCTTATGTGCAATATGTAGATTAAAGTACATCAATCACAGTTCATTCATTTGAAGATCAAACGAATGCATTTGAAGGGATTGTTGTAGTTAATCAAATTGGATTTTTAATGTAATGAAAATGCAGGTGGTTAGGACAAACTGTTAGCAAAATGCCTTCTTACTTAAGACTCTTTAATTTATCATCATTGAGCGAACAGATGCTAGTGACTAGGCTACCTGTTTCTTGAAAAGTAGTCTAGTTTTAATTTATAGAACCGCTGTTTGAGGAAACTGCCTCTAATAAAGATAAGTGAAACGCTGAGCCAGTATTAATGAATAAAAGATGAATAAAAAATCTACTTCAGTTTTAATTACTTATTGAATTCTGATAACAAGTTATATACGAGTCTACGTATTCGCTCAAGAAAAAGATAAATATTTAACTGATCTACATAATATAAAATTCAAAGTCCTGACTGACTGATATATCAACGCACAGCCTAAACCGCTGGTCCTAGAGACATGACATTTGGAGGGTGTGTTCTTTGTGAAGAGTAGGTATCCACTAAGAAAGGGTTATCCGAAATTCCACCCCTAAGGGGGTGAATGGAGGGTGGGTGAAATTCCACGCGGACGAAGTCGCGGGCAGGAGCTAGTTGCAGGTATATAAGGCCAATAGGGAGCATGTGCATGAGCATGGTGGCTCAGTGGTATCGGCACCTGCTTACGAATTGTAGGTAGGTCGTGAGTTCGAACTCAAGCAGGCACTTTGTGTATTTAATTTCAGCATCACTGCTCTTAAAAAGGTGAAGGAGAACATCGTGAGGAAACCGGCATGTCCTAGAACCAAAAAAATCGAAGACGTGACATCTACCAACCCGCACTGGGTCCGCTGGTGGATCATGACCTACTCCGTCTCACAGAGAGAAGGCCTGTATCTCAGCAGTGGGAACATTAAAGGTCAATCATTGAAGTGAATCGAGGAAGTATGATGTTATAATCAAGTTAAAACGCTAATTTAATGTTATCCGCTACAGTGCAATCAGCCCACAGAGATTTCGAATATTCCAAATATCGATATTATAATCAAAATGCACTGTTGTTTATGCTGTGACGCAATAAAGGACGCTGAAATATATTCATGTTAAAATGGGTGGAAGTTAGAATACTATTAACAACTTCGAATTTTGATTATGGTCTCTAATCTCTATGCATTTGTGGCTATTACTGTATACATAAAACATACATTCACGCCGTTTTCAAACGGATAGATAAAGACTATACGTACTAAGGGCCGTAGGTAAATAAAAACACTTTAAATTAATAGCTTTAAGCTATGCAGGCATCCAAAACCATTGGAATAACTTCGGAAAATTTGAGAAATTTTTGATGTGGGTTGGTGTCAATTTTTTGACCCCCGGCGGAAACAGCGGGCTGTTATCTATAAGTTTTTAATCCCATGATGGGACTGCCCACGTCGTTTATTTTAATACTTATAAAGTCACACAGGTATTGCAGCCCGTTTGAACAACTCCGTACAAGTTACTTGACACAAAAGGCGCTAGTGAATTTCGTCCCATATCCCGCGCGGGATCCGCTTCAGTTTGACCAGAGCTTTAGGGCAGGCGTCCACAAGTTTGATGCCTGAGACAGTTGCTGAGTGTAAACATCATCACCTTTTAATGTTCCCACTGCGGGAACACAGACCTCTATGAGTAGAGGTCCACAATTAACCGAACGGACCCGGTGCGGTTGTTGGGTGTCATATGTCTTCGAATTTTTGGTTCTAGGACATGCCGTTTTCGTCACGATGTTTTTCCTTCACCGTTTTGAGAACAGTCGTGACGCAAAGGTCTAAAAAGTTAAGAACAGTTCAAAAATAGTGTTACAGCAGAGTGATTTTAAATGTTCCATAGAAACAGAGATTTCCAGTTATCTTTTCTTAAATAAGACATTTCCAAAATGTTCTTTAGTTTCTTTTTAGACCTTTGTATCCTGCTTACGCGTATGAAGTTTTATTAAAATCGGTTGATTCATTTCGAAAAACAAGGACTTGAAAGTTTGGATGAAATGCTGTACGGCGTAAACGCTCTTAAATGCACAAAGAAAAGTGCCTGCTAGGGCTTGAACTCACGACCGTATAACTCGTAGGTAAGTCGGGGCCGATGTCACTGAGCTACCACTCCTGAGTAGGTATGTCTGTAAATACACACAGCGGCATATAAATGCGATTTTAACAAGGGTCAAGTATTTGTACGGCCTACTGAATAAGTTACCAAAGTCTGGGCTTGATTTGTAATAGCACCCACAACGCGGTGTAGGGATGTAGGTACCTAAGTGTAAAGCAAAATTAGTTTCAAAGGACCTACGTGACTTAGTTACGAAGTTCTCTGGAACTGTGTTATACTTGGACCACGATTTCGACTGTGAGGTTTGGTCCATTTTTTGGTGTTCGTTATGGTCACTCGTTGCTTTTTCTACCTATAAAATGGAGTTTTGCAGTCGAAACTACATTTTATTGGCAAAATAATAAAGGCGTGTTTGGCAGGTCCGTATCGATACTGGCTTCTATACAAAACGCCAGACCTAGCTCAAGAAAAAGATAAATATTTAACTGATCTACATAATATAAAATTCAAAGTCCTGACTGACTGATATATCAACGCACAGCCTAAACCGCTGGTCCTAGAAACATGAAATTTAGAGGGTGTGTTCTTTGTGAAGAGTAGGTACAAAGAAAGGGTTTTTCGAAATTCTACCCCTAAGAGGGAGAATGGTGGGAGGATGAAATTTCACGCGTTCGAAGTCGCGGGGAAAAGCTAGTTCTCTATAATCTTATTTGACCTTCTCATGAGGTAAGCTTTTTTAATGATACCAACACACTTTTTTAGAGTTTCATACCCAAAGGGTGGTATATACCGGGACCCTATTACTAAGGCTCCGTTGTCCAGTCACGAGCAAAAAGTATGTATACACTTGACTTTATTCAAAGGCGATTTTCTCCTTTATTTTTGAATGAAATTTTACAGTAGGAACATAGTATTTTCGAACCCATAGGTTTATGTAAAGTGTCGTATTTCAACGTTGCATTCGTTATTTCGTGAAAAAATCGCAATTTAAAGTTGCCAAGTGTTGACATATTGGTGCTCTTGACTGTCCATCCGTTCGTCTGTCTATCAGCGGGCTGTATCTTTTGAACCGTAATAGGTAGACACTTGCAATTTTCACAGAGTGTTTACTACTATGACCGCTATAAAAACAAATAATAAAAATGAAATTAAGTTAAAAATTAAAGGGGGCTCCATTAAAGAAGCGTGTTTTTTTCAGCGTTTTTGCCTTGTGGTTCGGAACCCTTCGTGTGAGAGTCCGACTTACACTTAGCCGCTTTTTAAATTAATGAACCTCTAAAAACTTTCAGGGCTTCTAATGATACATACACTTTTTTATAATAAATGAGTGTTCAATAATATTTTTAGGTAAGCAAAATGGGAAGTATTTGTTTCTCCTCTCATTATTTTAGGGCTTTTTAACATTATACTTGTTGGTATAAATATATTTATAATGTCTAGTAAACATTCAGCACGTCTTTTTAATAGCTCATAAACTTTCTTTACTTAGAAAGTTCTGACTAGTTAAATCTCCGTAGGCACGGCCGGCGCAAGGAAAATGTGAACTGCCCACTTTCCTAGTGATCGATGGAAAATTCCTTGACCTAAGTAACTTGAACTTCAAGTAGTTATTATTTTATTTAACTTACGGGTCTCTCTCGCTAATGTTTCCTGGTCTGGCCATTTAGTTCTTTTCAGCGTTTACACACAGCTTTTTTTTGCGGATGGGAAATCTTCAAATGACCCCTCCCGCTCTGGGTGGAGCGGAAGGGAGTGTCAGACTCTTACTTACTAAAATCCACCCGTGTTCCTTCCTTAGCCCTTTATGTTCCGGGCCAGCAGTAACACTTTCGGACAATCCCGCTGACCCGGCAGGCTTTGGCCCTAAGGGGCCCCTACCTTGATGCTGACATTTCTTTGAGGCGCGCGTGGAACACGTACGCGCCGTCCGGCACGGGCCTGGTCCTGATCGGACGGTGAGATACCCATTTCTTACTCTCCGCCCGCAGGCCCGCGCCTACGGTGGCCGGGAGTCGTCACGCGGCTCTTTACACACAGCTCACATCATTCTCCTGCCACGATAAACCTTATTGGTGATGTCCTGCAGAAAGCTCAGGTGCGAAGTATTCGCAACTGGCGTCCGTCTATCACCAGATGTACGAACGTAAACGAAGCAATAGGAGTATGCAGGGCCGTCTTTACCCAGGGGTGCAAGGGATGCGTGGCACCCGGGCGCAGGGTCTCAGGGGGCGCAAGCCAATCCTTGTACCAACACGTACCATGTGTAAATTTAAATTAATAAAAAACTACTTATCTACGATTAACTATGACTCAAGTCAAGATAGATTGACAAATTTGGCTATAGTGTACCCACCTATCGAATCGAAAGTGGATTACTAAACAGACGATATCATTAAGGCTTTGACTGCCAACGCGGTCACCGGTGACCGCGAACAATAGATTTTCTATTGTGTCTGCTGTCTGGCGTTCAACGTGTTAAAAATATTGCCGATTTTAAAGCCGAAAAAATTAAATTTGATGTTTTAAAATGTTATTGTACAGTACATAAGGATTAAATAAAAAAAAATAAGCACAAAAATTGGAGCGCAGGCTGATTTTTGCATCCCGGCGGCGCCCAATATGGTTAAGACGGCCCTGGGAGAAATTCAGGTTGCAGGTGACGTTCTGTAGTTTCTGCTTACCCCCATGGGGAGAACGTATGTGAATCTATGTATATGTTGCCGCCAACTACCTTAATTAGCCTCTCAGTTAACAGCCTAGCATTTTAACTAAACGGCGCCGTTCAACTAGCGGCCTGAATGATATTCAGCCGATCCGTCTAATACAACATTTAGTGAACTGACTGGCTGATGCTTAGGCCCTCTACATTATATGGGTGTAAAGGTGACGAAAAAAAAAACAGTGGCACTCTGGGAGTGCCGACAGAAGTGAAAACAAAACACAAACAGAATACTTTGCCATCACTCACTGACATATCGGACATACATTAAAACCGAGTACATCCCGAGGACAGCCGAACACATTTGAAGCGGGTATTTTTTTAATCGTCTTATAAACAAAACACGCGCGGTGTCGCTTACAACGCGCCTAAGAAGTTTTCCCTTCAAAAATTTGATGTATGTGTATAGGTATGTGTGTATGCCATGATAAAATAATTAGCCATTCATCAAGATTGGTAACCAATCTGTCTGCCCAATCACCGGATATCCATTATCGAACCGCACTCGTCAATGCTCCTCGTTTTTTTCAATGTACTTTCAGTGAGTGTTTAAATCATATAATTCTATCTGCCATTTCTTTGATATTTTAACTGAGTTTTAGAACTATTTTTAGCTAAAGCAATGTTCAAAATATTCGGTACTTTTCTAGATGGTAACACATCTGTGGACCCTTTGCGGGCCAGCCTCGGTGTATAAAGTACGACATTAATCAAACATATTCTGTCATCATTATAATACGATCAGGTTAACAGTACCCCATCCTACTTTTCCAGTAATATTCCGTACGTACATAAAGCCTCCTTTAAACACGTGTCCAGGAACTAGTTATGTTTTAGAACAAACTTTTTAGTGAATATTTACGCTCAACCAGAGATCAACCTGTAAAGAGGTCTGTAGGTAACCAGAATGGCATAATATATTTTCCTGTTGGTCTATTCTGTAAAAATATCAGTGAGAAAACTTAGTTGAAGGGAGCTTAAAGTGACGTGTCAGTAGAGTCAATGTTTAGGCTAATAAGGTGGAATGACAGCTCGTTTCAAGCGCACTTCACCTACATTTTCACGGTGTTATTTTTACAGAATTGATTGGCTGAACTCAAACTTGAACTAAATTCTGTACTATAATTAGTCATTAGGGTACGCAAGATGTTACCTTAAATTATATCACAGTCGTATTTTGCCTTAACAGCGTACAAATATAAATAGACAGTTTCTTTTTTCATTTGTCTTTTAGATGCAGCATCTTTGTTAAAAGTCATACGCCGGCGTTCTAACAACTACTGTCATCTTGTCAATCAAATCAGCCCATTTAGGCTGCCTTTCCACCAGAGATGTGCGAGAATGCGTAGCGAGGGATATGTGTGAAACCAACCAATAAGATCGCTTCATTTTTATAGCTTGAACTAAGTTAGCGTTGGTATTGGTTAGTTTCACACATCCCTCGCTACGCATCCTCGCTCATCTCTGGTGGAAAGGCAGCCTAACTATCTAATTTTTGGGGACAACATAGGAATCCCGCACATCAAACTAACCTACTTGCTAAAAGGATTGCATGAAATATTTTGTTGTGAGATTTTGTCGTCGTGGTATTACTACGGGTAATCAAAGCAACATATAACACGTTACCATGTTTTATCCATTCATATCGTTACCCATGTTAACCCTTATCGATAAACATGACACCCCTTTGTTCTTTTCGGATATCTGAGGGGCGATTCTCGTAATTTTAAGAACGTTCACAGTCGGTCTCAATCTGATATTTCCGTCAGATATTTACCGTGTTGGTCAACATTTTATCATGACCATAATAATACCTTATCGTAGCCATAATGAGCAGTGTTGGCCCGATGAAAACAGGCAGGCACTTTATTTTGTGTAAATTATTCATCACCACTGCTGTGAAAACGGTGAAAGAAAACATTGTTAGGAAATCGGCCTATCCGAGAACCAAAAAATCGAAGACATTATGTGACATCCATCGACCCGCACTGTGCCCACGTTATTATAAGCTGATTATGGGAATTTATATATTTATTTATTTAAACTTTATGCACAAATAAAAACTGTACAAAGGCGGACTTAATGCCATGGGCATTTTCTACCAGTCTACCTTAGGGTGATGCAGAAACAATACACAGTAAGTGCAATAGCAAAAAACAAATAGAAAATATTAAAAGTAAAATATAAGAATAAATACATATATACAAAAAAAATATATAAACCAAAACAAAAGAAAAAGTTATGAGAGAGAAACAAGAAAATCTACAACAAGTTAATTCTGAGACGCACAATTATCACAGAACCGGACGAAGTGGAGGTGCTTGGGGGAGGCCTATGTCCAGCAGTGGACGTCTTTCGGCTGAATGATGATGATGATGATAATTATAATTATGCTGTCGAATAAAATACCTAATAGAATTTTGTAAACAGAACGTGATAGGAGTGAGCGAGAGTGGATAAATGACATTACGTAGTAGAGTTTCTAGGTAATGTCATTGCTATCACAATCAACAAGGCGCGTCGTAATTGTTGTCACAAGTGCCGGAGGTATATAAATCACCGTCAGAAGGTTGTAGGCAATATATTGCTCCTCCACACGCCATAAACATATCACTGAAGTGAGCTTTATGGAGGCTTGTGTCAGGAAATTAAATATTTTATTGGTTTTGAATTTTTTTGAGAGTATTTTTTGTGATTAGTAGAAGCTTTAATAAAATTCAATATATACAGAGTTATTGGTAAAACATTAACAAACTCTTAAGAAGTCTTTGTACTCATCATTACGAACAACTTTTATCAAAATTCAACTTTTACTGAAATCGCGAAAAAAAAATCTGCTGTTCCCTACATGTTGACGAGTTATACGAACATAAATGTAGGGAACAGCTGATTTTATTTCGCGATTTCAGGTTTGGTCCCATAGTAAAAGTTGTTCATAATGATGAGTACAATGACCCCTTAAGAGGTTGTTAATGTTTTACCAATAACCCAAATAACTCAAAATATAAAATATATGTCAGGGAAAACATAACAGCCTGCATCAATTTGCTGTGTTACAGATATTTTATATAACTGTCAAAGAATGACAGCTGTGATGTCAACGGACAATTTAACTTGGTAAGTATCTAGTCAATTTGATTAACGATTACGTGCTGACTTTACATAATTTTCAAACCTTAAATTAACTGCTGCCACCAACTTTGTTTGCACATAAACTTTGACAACCCTGTTTTACACGCTCAGGGTACCAGGCTACCATAATCACTCGAAAGGTACATTATGTCCATGGCAAGGTGACAGCTAATAGGGCCCACCTATAATACAATCGCATGAACCGTTACTTTTCGTGTAATATTGTCCTGCTACAAGAGAGTCTGGTAACCCCACGTGTAGGGTCACAAAACCCCTTTTCTAAGTACCTACATCAATCTCTGAAACCCCTAAGAAAACTTGATCTGGCTGTCATGTTTCTATTACCAGTAATTTACGTTGTAATCTCGCTGTAGGTAAATTATTCACGAAATTGTGTTATAACATTATGTGGTTTATCATGTAACCGCTTCCTAATACAACATTGTCTATATACCTAGAAATAGGTGTTAGCACTTCCGAGTACACCGCAACAGATGACAAAGGGATTACATCAGGTGAATGAGCGGGCTTGATGTCTGATAGAAGCATGGACAGTCTCTCTACATGGAATACCAAGTTCATAGAATTTGTGTCCAGTTTACTGTAGATAATTATATGAAATCATCATCTGCCTAGCCTTTTCCCAACCATGTTGGGGACGGCTTCCAGTCTAACCGGATGCAACTGAATACCAGTATTTTACATGGAGCGCCAGCCTATCTGACCTCCACAACACAATTACTGGGTAATACGATACCCCTTGATAAGACTGGTTGTCAGACTTTCGGGCTTCTGACTACCCGTAACGACTATCAAAGATCCATGATCACGAATGACAGCCGGGACCAACGGCTTAACGTGCTTTCCGAGGCACGGAGGGGTCACGGTATTTAAAGATTGTCAATTGGTCACCCATCCACAGACCAACCACGGCAAGCGTAGCTTAACCTGATCTATCGACCTGTGCAGCTGTTATTATTTAGCCATGAAATCATTTCATAATATTTACCTTAAACTGTAATTGAATTCTTTGAAATAAGTATTAAATGTAGCTGAGACTGACATACCATTAAATTTCAAAATGTTAAAAAATCATTATAGATAGTGAGTGACTTGAGATAGCATAATTATCAAGGCCCAGTTTTTCTTTTTTTTAACCAATTTTTATCTTATTGCGTGATTCCTTATCGTCTGGCTTGACGATAATCACGAGTAAAACTCCATCAAATAATATATATATCGGAGCAGGGAGGATTTCGTGTGTCTGTCGTTATTATTAGGCATATTTTAGTTACTGCTGTGGGTGTACTGTGGGTGGTGTTGGTTATTACGCAATAGAAAAACGGTTTGCAGTTCAAATCAGATTATAATTTCATGAACAATTAATCACACTAGCAAATCACACACTGTAGGTACATGACATAACTAGATACACAGTAAAATAATTATGTACAGTAACAATGTAATTGTGAACAAATCGCAGGATCGATTACTGTTCGTATAGTCTTAAATATATTATATATATTTTATTTATTATGTCTGTTGCAGAAATTAAGCCTCTTTGATAAACCCAGTCTACTCTTGTATAGCTTGACCCGAATCCTGTACCCGTATCTTTAAAAACAGTAACTGGTTTTTGTAAAAATACCACCCCCGAAGTATGAAATTTCTAGATTTTAGATGATAGACATCATAGGCAGCATCCCTATCATTCTCTTGCCCTTATACCAATTTATTTGGGGTCGGCGCAACATGTATTTTACTCGACTACGGCGAAGCAAAAAGGAGGGGTTATGATTTTGACCGGTATGTATGTATGTTCATCTGTTCCCTCATAACTCCAAAAGTACTTATAATAATTTGACAAATGAGTTAGGTATCGTTAGAAGCGTCTTGACCATCCGCTGGTTATAAGCTTTGTGACGTCACATTAAATCCAATATGGCGCCTTCTAAAGGACATAAAGTACCTAATGTGCTAATTAAGCCCTTTCATTTGATACCCAACAAGGCACCATCCCAACATATTTATTTAGTTTTTATTCTTCTACTAGCTTCCGCCCGCGGCTTCACCCGCGAGCTATGTCGATAAAAACTATCCTATGTCCTTCCCCGGGATGCAATCTATCTCTCTGCCAAATTTTATCGAAATCCGTTCTGTGGTTTAGGCGTGAAATGGTAACAGACAGACAGACAGACAGAGTTACTTTCGAATTTATAATATTAGTATGGATACTTCTTTATTAGGCCCTTCGTACACACACATTTTTCTTAGCGTGAAAACTACGGTTTATTCGTCAGTGTAGTAAATCACTATGGAACATAAAGGGCTAAGGAAGGAACACGGGTGGGTTTTAGGCAGTAACAGTCTGACACTCCCTTCTGCTGCACCCAGAGCGGGAGGAGCCATTTGATGATTTCCCACCAAAAAAAAAAAGGTTGTTGACGGAAACGTTTTTGAAAACTTCTTTAAGCGAGTTGGGCATTTTTTGATATGGGAAAAAACCATTGAACTCGCGCCACTGTTACCATAAACGACATCGCGCGTGTTTTGTTTATAAGAAGATTCAAAAAATACCCGCTTCGGATGTGTTCGGCTGTCCTCGGGATGTATTCGGTTTTAATGTATATCTGGGCGTGAGTGATGGCAAAGTATTCTGTTTGTGTTTTGTTTTCACTTCTGTCGGCACTCCCGGAGTGCCACTGTTTTTAGAGTTCCGTTGCCAAATGGCAAAAAACGGAACCCTTATAGATTCGTCATGTCTGTCTGTCCGTCCGTATGTCACAGCCACTTTTCTCCGAAACTATAAGAACTATACTGTTGAAACTTGGTAAGTAGATGTGTTCTGTGAACCGCATTAAGATTTTCACACAAAAATAGAAAAAAAAACAATAAATTTTGGGGTTCCCCATACTTAGAACTGAAACTAAAAACATTTTTTTTTGTCAAACCCACACGTGTGGAGTATCTGTGGATAGGTCTTCGAAAATGATATTGAGGTTTCTAATATCATTTTTTTCTAAACTGAATAGTTTGCGCGAGAGACACTTCCAAAGTGGTAAAATGTGGGTCCCCCCCCCCCCCCCTGTAACTTCTAAAATAAGAGAATGATAAAACTAAAAAACCGGGCAAGAGCGAGTCGGACTCGCGCACCGAGGGTTCCGTAACATCCGGGTTTATGCATAAGGTTTATGTTTATGAAATAAAATGTTTTATTTTATTTCTGAGTTGTATTAATGAATGGTAAATTGCGGTTTACGATTTATGACGTATTAAAAAAAGTACTTACTAGATCTCATTCAAACCAATTTTCGGTGGTAGTTTACATGGTAATGTACATCATATATTTTTTTTTGTTTTATCATTCTCTTATTTTAGAAGTTACAGGGGGGGGGGGGGGGGACACACATTTTACCACTTTGGAAGTGTCTCTCGCGCAAACTATTCAGTTTAGAAAAAAATGATAGTAGAAACCTCATTATCATTTTTGAAGACCTACCCATGGATACCCCACACGTATGGGTTTGATGAAAAAAAAAAATTTGAGTTTCGGTTCTAAGTATGGGGAACCCTAAAATTTATTGTTATTTTTTCTATTTTTGTGTGAAAATCTTAATGCGGTTCACAGAATACATCTACTTACCAAGTTTCAACAGTATAGTTCTTATAGTTTCGGAGAAAAGTGGCTGTGACATACGGACGGACAGACAGACAGACAGACAGACGGACAGATAGACAGACAGACAGACAGACAGACATGACGAATCTATAAGGGTTCCGTTTTTGCCATTTGGCTACGGAACCCTAAAAAAATGTACAATACCATGTAAACTTCCACCGAAAATTGGTTTGAACGAGATCTAGTAAGTAGTTTTTTTTAATACGTCATAAATCGTAAACCGCAATTTACATTTTATTCAATCAACTCAAATATAAAAATAATAAAAAAAACATTTAATTTCATAAACATAAACCTTATTCATAAACCCGGATGTTACGGAACCCTCGGTGCGCGAGTCCGACTCGCTCTTGCCCGGTTATTTTTCTACAACGCGATTTATACGCCGTACCGTAATGAAACCGTGTCGTGCACAAAAGGCCTTGGTCATCATCCCGGTAGTTAACCCCTCTCTAGTCATGTCATCTTTTACACAGGCATAATTGGAAAAATTTTCAATAAGTTATTAATAGTGTATTGATGGCACTTGATCTTTCTCACACATGCTCCAGCTGCTGTATCAATCAATGTACAATGTTCCGTGAAAGCTTACAAAGTGGATGTGAGCGTAATATTTTTTCATATTGCGGCAACCCATGATAGTTCATATGGGATTGAAGTAGGCAATCGGGAGGAACAAGCTTTACAAATATTTTTTTGATTACTCTGCCCTGAATTATTTCGCAGAGTTAAAAAAACACACACAGAGTGTAATATTCGTATTTTGTCTAAGTATAGCTTTCGTGGAGGCTCTGGACATCGTATGCAAGACCTATATAAAAA
The DNA here is from genome assembly GCA_916614155.1 of Mesoligia furuncula. Lineage (NCBI taxonomy): Eukaryota > Metazoa > Arthropoda > Insecta > Lepidoptera > Noctuidae > Mesoligia > Mesoligia furuncula. Next base: position 8,936,353 of record OU744798.1, on the reverse strand, counting down.
AATAAAATAAAATAAACCGACTTCAAAAAAAAGATATTTACTCAAAATTATGAAATAACTTTCAAAGTCAAAGTCAAAGGTATTTTGAGTTTATTTCTGTTTGAAGTCGGTTTAATTTTTTTTTAAGTAAGTAATTACTTTTTTACTTCGTAATTTTTAGTTTTAAGTAAAAACTGGAATATTTGTAAGTAGGTAATGTAATGTTTTGTTGTATATATTGCACTAAAATTTGACCAAGGTTTTGAGATGTTTTCCCTTTGATAAAGCTAGGAAGGAGTGTTCCTTCCTAGCTAGGTGGGTTTTAGTCAGTAAGGGTCTGACTCTCCCTTCCGCTCCACCCAGAGCGGGAGAAGTCATTTGATGACTTCCCACACAAAAAAATGGCCAATTTAAAAAAAAATGGTCACGATCCGATTAATAGTTGCGGAGAAATGCGTGGACAAACATACATACAGACGTCTATAAAATTTTGTATATTTGTTTGGAAGCCCTAATAGATTGTCATATGTGAATATGCAATTCCAATAATATTACATATATACGTGTCGAATTATCGAAAAAAAGGAGGTTATCCTCCTTTTTTTGTAGTCGGTAAAAATCACCATACTTGAAAGGGTAGAAATCCTTCGGGCATTTGAAACGATTGTTTTTGATCGCCTAGATTATCGTCAATATTCACTGTATACATTTCCATTTACAAAAATGTCTTCCTTTACCTATACAAAGGAAGAAAAAGAGCAAACAATACGAAGAAAAATACAACATTGTAAAGAAATCTAAGCGGGGCAACCATGTGCAATGTTCTGAGAGTAACGATCGATGATCACCCGAGAGGTGACACGATGGGCAAGACCTACGTACGAACGCGGCGAGGTGTTTGTATGTCCTACAGCGTCGATACATTTGATTGTTTTCTTTTTATTGAAAAAGGAGTTGGTAGTGCTTATATGAAGCTCCGAGATAAATCTGAGCTCAACATAAAACCCAGTAAAGCTTATTCTCGAGATAAGCGTTAAAGTTGATAAAATTGGATTTAGTTTGTTTCTACAACAAATTCTTAGAAAGGTTCCAATCTAAAGGTGTCTTACATATTGTAGGAGTGACAAAAACATTTCGCTAGCGTAGAGCTGCTGAAAATAAAATCAGTGAACTTTTTGTCTTTCGAATAACAATAAAGGTCACTGGGGCAGATAAACAATCGACAACATCACTTTGGCCATCAATGTTTAACTTACCATTTATACACGGACGATTAAACATGACTTTTCTATAAACCGAGTTCAATCCACACAATATAGAGGCTATGTGACGGGCTTAAACATTGTTTAATATGACATTTACACGATTTAATTTAGGTTGTCAGATCGTCCGCCAGGCTTTATGTAATACAAGTCATGTCAGTGGAAATTTGGTTGAAATGCGGCCACTTCGAATCCTAGTGCGGCGGGAATCCGCAACGGACAAGATTAATTAGAGTTGCGGTTAAATTAATAACAGGGCAAGCACGCACCCGTCCGGCCTTCAGACTACCCTACACAATGGCTAATCAAATCGCATTATTGTTCATGAAACTGCTTTGCGGATTATTCTAAGGATTATTTTCTCTTGTTATGATGGAAACTGCTGGAAAACTGGTCATGTGCTTAGAAGATTACTGTGATTGACCGACAGCGTTAGTTCCCGCGCTGTTTAACCTAACTATGCTATTGTTTGTGTTGTATAAGACAAGGGAATTTCGATCGTATGGACTGGAGTTAAATCTAGGTTTCATAAAGCGAATGAGTTGTAATAAAATACGAGTGCAGATGCTTGAGTATGACTGGCGAACCCTGGACAGTCAGCTCTACTAACAATCTTGTTGATTGGCCAATCTTTTTGCCGTATTATTACATGTCTTGTACTTTTAGCTGGTACACGAGACCAGAAAATAAATTTTTGAAGCCAAACAGAATTAGGAAATGGCTTTGCTGCCAATAACGTTTTTTTCATCGTTAATCACTATACTTGACCTCTGCACCTTTCTCATCCATAAGTAGAACAAGGTCATTTCTTAAGACGAAATCGTCGGGTTTAGTCCGCGAAATTAATGTTTTCACGTTTTAGGGTTGATTTTTCCTTAGACGGTTTTTTATCTGAATAATAAATCTGACAGTTTGACTTATTTTCTTTAGGTCGTAGGTTCCTTAGATAAAAGATGGCTATTGAACTCAGCCCTTAAAAAAAGATACGTGCCAGTAACAAATATGTAATTACCAAATATTATCATTAAAATCATCAATACAAATCTCTAATTAAACATTGCTCGATTAAATGATAATTTCATGAAACATATAAATAAAAATATTTGAGGCAAATTCTAACCTCAATCGTTTTTTTTTTTTTTTTTAAACGTTGCCCCACACTAGGAATCTCTCCTGTATCGTGGGTGCGTTTACAAACATTTAAACTCACATACACAAACAGCCAGACCCGGAACAACTACTTGTAGGTCATACAAATATTTGTTCCGTGCAGGAATCGAACCCGCGACACGCGGCGCAGCAGTCAATCGCTTAACCACTGCGCCAACCGTGCCGTAAAATTATATTAGCCCCACTGGTTATTTTTAGATATTCACCAATTTTGTTATTAAAACCCCTACTCGTGACCCCGTTACCTAACACCACAATATATTTTGCGAGCATCTGTAACTAACTGCATAGCAAATTAGCCTTGCATCTTTGTACGTAGGATGTTGAAGTCAATTGACAAATTGGATCATTTGAGCGGACAGAGGGGTTCAGCTAATCTGCCTCTAGTTAAGTAGTATTGAATGTAGCATCTTTCAATCTAGTTAATGAGTGGTGTAATTGTGCCGAAGACATGTTTTATCAGCGTATAAATCCCATTAAACGGTTAAAATGTTTAACATGTAACGAACAGAGTTTGGTCTAGCAAAGTTTAAAAGGGTTACATTTTCTCTGCTACGAATATAATGAAACATTTCACTGTAATAGCAAATCAAGATGAGCTAATTCTACCGACTCGAAATCCTATTAGTATCATCTATGTGAGTATAACAAACGTTCATTAAACATTCACACAAGGTTTGAACTGAATAATGATGTGCAAACACTATGGGAAGTTCTCTAATGGCCACTATTACTTTCTCTCATCAGGAATTACTTATTCATCATTGTCGTACCATTTTCCCATGTATTACAAATTAGCTGTTTCCCGCGACTTGGCTCGCATACAAACTTCAACCCGGTAAACCTGCACCCTAATTGCGTACTGTTCTCCTAATGACAATCGCTTTCATTTTGACAGCACAGCATACATTGCGTGGCTAGCCTAAAAACAGCGCAATAGATATTCTCAGAATTGTTAAAAATGAACGCATTGTCATTAAGAATATAGTGAGTTATGCTAATAGCCCGCCTATTAGCATAACTCACTACATTCTTAATGACCTTGATTTTACAAATGTCAAACGTATATAATATATCTAGCTGTAATACTGGAGACAATAAAAGATATTCCATTATAATATTCAATGGTCTGTCGATTGTGTTTTTGACAGATTTGTCATACAAAATGTGTCAAAAAGAGACAATGGAGGTCTAGACCACTAAAAAGTTTGTAAATTAGTGGAATTAGGGCCCATCGGAAGAGGCTCGAGAAATCTCTTCATATTAGACATTATTTTTTCATTGCCCAATTGTATGAAGGAATTTGCGTTGACAGTCGGTCAGCGACAAAACAGTTGCATATAAATAAAGGTAGATAGATTAGATTCCAGTGTAATCACCGCCGCACGATTAATAATATTCACCTGGAGCGGGAGCAATTTAATCTTGCAACTCGACTACGGGATACGGTATCCTAAAGTTAGACCGGTTCCTAACTATCAGGCTTCTGATACTACCAATACAGACGGAGTTGGGAACATAACTGAGATGGCAGATAGCATTTCATGCAGAAATGCTAAATAAATACAAACCCAGTTGGCAACGCAGTAGAGTTAGTACAAGTCTAAATACACAAATTTAATTTGTCAAGTTATTTCTCTATTATGATTGTTAAGAAGCGGATGAATAAAAGAGTCATGAATATACATGCTGATGGATGAAGAGAGAGAGGAAGACCAAGGAAAAGATATATGGATTTTGTAAGGGATGATATTAAGATAGAAAAAGCAGTGAGTGATAGAGTCGGTGAAGGCTGACAGGGGAAAATGGAAGAAAATAAATGTGTTGCGCTGACCCTAAGTAACAAGGGACCAGAGCAGAATGATTATGATGATAATTATATTATGAAGCGGATTAAGGAGAAGTACTGAAATTACGATTCCAGATAAATTGCTAAAGCTTTGGTTTCCTGAGAAAACGGACAATGCTCACACAGTAACGGTTGTCCAAATACAGAGAGTTTTTTGACACCTAGAGAGGAAATGTGGTCGGAGAGACGTTTTGAAAAATCCTAAGTAAAATTCATAATTAGAGGTTTGGCGCTCGCCTATTTCCTCCTCCAATATTGGGCCAATTTAAAAGATTTTTCATAAACTGAATAAGGAGGGTATATACTCTGTCCCTATGTTCTTCTTTTTTCATCAATATTTGTTAAATTTTTACACTAGCTCTCTGTTGACAGTGGTATAAATCGGCATTTTTTGAGGGTTCTAGTGCATACCAAAATAATGTATCATCAAAAAGGAAAACATGGGGACATACAAGCAGACCAGAAAGAAAACAGGCGAGAGCATTTCCATGGAGGAAACCGCACATCCTCTTAATCTGAAAATACTGGTGAAAATGACAGATTTTAATGACGGCCGTTATAATATGACGGAACAACATATTTCGGGGTATTCCTCGAAACGCACCAACTTTGAAACGCACCAAAAGTATTCTTGGAAAAAAAATATTAATCCAAATAAAAATATTATAATTTTATTCCTCGAAATGCAGCAACGATAAAACATAGAGAATAGCTTGAAGGATTCGTAATAAATTATACCGATAGACGTTTCATTTGGTGCGTTTCAAAGTTGGTGCGTTTCGAGGAATACCACCATATTTCGAGTGGTGGTGAATTCCAGTAGGTAGGGATTCTATGCCCTTTTGACTTTGGTATTTCATATAAAACCTACATCATTATAATTTTCTAAAATAACGTTATCTTCCTCATTGATATAAAAATAGAAGGACTAGTAGAATTTATAGCTATTAAAATATCAAGTTTTTATTATACCGTCGCGCGTCGTATATTGAAATTGTCTTTTATTTTTCTTTTTGAATTGAATTGTATATTGTATTGTCGTGGTATTTGAAAGATCAAATACCACATTATTATACAAATTAATAAGATATTTATTAGAATGCAACACTACCCGGAAATAAAACTCTAAATTCCTTGAATGAAAAAGTTGATTCACAAAAGTTTTAAAATGCATTAAATGTCGTCTTTAATTTCCTCTCCATTGCTAAGCATGAGCAGTACCAGCTAGTTTCTATAATAGAATCAGAGCTCACTCGACACGACTCGCATTGGGATGCAAATTACATTATAACATTCAATGATTATGAATGAGTTCACGCCGGCAGATGGCAATGACCCAAGGTCATCGGAATTGACACTACTTAATACATTACTGTTGAATTACGAATATTATGTTACCGGAAAGATTATACCATTTCTGGTGACATCATTTTTTATTCATGTCTAGGACAAAAATACCGAGGTATGTTTCTCCATACTAAAATACTGATTTGAATGTCAGAAAATTATTGATCGGTATTTTTTGCACGGAATCGTAAGAACAATAAAATTGGTCGTAGAAAAGGTTTGACAGCCTTCAATAATACAGTGAATGTCTAGAAAAACCTTGAAATGATGACACGATGACGTGATGCATTCTGCAATATTGACAGGAGAAGGTAACGCAGGGAAAAACCTATGCGAAGTAGGGAGGAAAAAACATTTTATACCTATTCATCCATAAACATTTATGTCATAATAATTAATCAAAATGACGCGTGCACTTTTCCCAATCATACAGATTAAAACTGAACGCAGTACATCAAAAGTCACCATGAGTAGAGCAAATCGCTCTCAATTTGGTGAAATCAGACGAATCTGAAATGAATAATGCAGTTCATTTGGTGACCGAATGGGATGCCATGTTTCTGACATCGATATATAGGATGTGGCTAATTTAGCAGCGGCAACTGCAATAATAGACCAATTTATTTTAACCTCTGTTGCATTGCTGTACATTTTGTGTACGCGTTACGAATTTAATGAATGTACAATTCTAATTAGCTCGCCATTCATTTTGCTGACTGTCGTTCTGCGAGTCGTTTATGGAGCAGTAAGAAATATGACGGCATTGAATTTTGTATACCTGGAAAAGCTTAAGAGTAAACTAGTCGCGAGCTCGAACTCACTGGTGGTCATGGCCAAAAAGCACGCTGTCTGACCTGGCTTCGTGTCCGACAGAGCTAGTATTAGCTAGTTGCATCTAACTGCTCATCACGAGCAGTTAGATGCTAGTCTACACGAATAACGTCTAGTTCTTACGCACAGCAACACCGTTCCGAACTGATAGGCGCGTAAAAAAAATCGAAAAGTGCTTCGGAAAATCAAGTTCCATGAAAAAACCACTGCATGAATCAATTACAAATAAAGATTATTGAACTCTTCGATAACTGAGCTTTGTCGGTACGGACTTAGTTTTGAAGTTTTTACAGTTCTTTTATTACTTATTTACACCCAAAGTTACGTTAAAAATAGCGAGAAAAATGAAATTTTGTTGGCTCATAACTTTTAATTGCTTTTTATTTTTTTATTCTGTTTCCGTACAAACAAAATTAATAAGAAGTCAAAACGATATCATGTTTAACTTCAGATGTACGATGTCAAACAGTGGAGTAATACTCTCCCGAAATTTGTATGGCAACAAATCGACTAGTGGCACTTTAATTATAATGTAATGATTTGAAACGGTAAAGTGTTCTAAAAATTATAAAATAACACACCTGTATTCACCGAATGGTTAGGTTAGCACATTTACGTGTAATGGAGGGCGAGCCTATTGTCATCAACCGGGTATAAATCCAGAATCCGGGCTGTAGAGTTTTTTTTTTAATTCCTATACGGGCCCGCTCTTGACCTCGATCACGCCTGATGAAAAGCGATGGATGAGGTCTATGATGGAACGAGCGTGCCTAGAAGATGCCCAAGTCACTAGAACTCCCACGCATCGACGAAACGCAGCAGGCTGCTTGACGCCGGACTCCTGTGGGAGGGTGTTCGCTAACCAGGCGGGCGTTAGCTCTACCACCGCAAGGGAAGAACTGGCCAGTCAAATAAGGTGTTGGCTGTGACTATCCAGGATACGATCAAGCGATCAGTTCAGTTGAGTAACTTTGGGAACAAACTGCGCTACACGGGGCGACTTCTTCATGCATCCCAAAAAAATACTGATGGATAAACTAACAATTTGACCGACCCCGGAAACGAAGCCAGGACCTCGTTCTCAGCAGTAGCGCTTGCGATCACTAGACCAGAGAGGCAGGAAAAAAAAACAATAAATTAATTTCTTAACAACATGGCATTTCTTTTTGCCTTCCACCTTTGTAGTAGATTTACGCAGAATTTACTTTTATGACACTTCCTTTTTAAAAGGAAAAGCTAATGAAAGCTCCTTTTACAAACATAGGTTCCAGGTAGCGTTATTGGATGTTTTCTGTTATTTTTGTTACCAAAGGAAAGTAGGGATACAGATTATTTGTCATATTATAGATAAGAAGGTAAGCCCTTTAGATTTCAATCGTAATTCTGTTTGAAGACGGATTTCTGAAAGATTCAGTAAGCTTATCGCTGAATATGACCAGTTTCATACATAATACCCATCTGCCTAGCCTTTTCCCCAACTACGTTGGGGTCGGCTTCCAATCTAACCGGATGCCGCTAAATACCAGTATTTTACATGAAGCGACTGCCTCTACAACCCAAGGATGTAATAATATACATGTTACGGCTAATGGCCGAAGTGCGGCTAAACCTAGTTTTAACCGAACCTAACCTCGGGGTGCCCTTCGCTCGCTCTTGCATCCTACGTCGAAGGAGCCCCGCTTCGCGTGGCCCCTATTTCTGTGAAAAGGGTTTAAAGTAACCTAACAAAACCGAACCTCGGGGTGCCCTTCGCTCGCTCTTGGATCCTACGTCGCCTCCCGAAGTATACACGAACCGCATGTGGCCGGCTACACTTAGTTGTATCCGGCTATAACTAGGTTTAGCCGCACTTCGGCCGGCTAAAACTAGGTGTAGCCACACTTCGGATATTCGCCGTGACATACATACTACACAATTTTGATAATTTAACATGACGATACCTTCAGGTTACGACTTTAAGCCCGTAGCCGACTTTGACTTGAGCCCTCCAACTTTGGCTATATCCATTGGGAACAGCCATGTTTACTACCATGAGAACTCGAATAAATTCAGCTCGGCATTACAGTTGAAGTGCAATGTATGGAAGATAAATGTTAGGAGCATGAGTCTTGAGTACACAGTGAGAGTATTTAGTTAGGTAGGTACTAACATATTGGGCAATGGAGAGGGCTATGCTTGGAGTTTCCCTGCGTGATCGAATCAGGAATGACGAGATCCGCAGGAGAACCAAGGTAACCGACATAGCCCGAAGAATTGCCAAACTTAAGTGGCAGTGGGCAGGGCACATTGCTCGCAGAACAGATGGCCGATGGGGCCGAAAGGTTCTGGAGTGGCGACCGCGTACCGGAAGACGTAGCGTTGGAAGGCCTCCCACAAGGTGGACCGATGACCTTGTGAAGGCCGCAGGAACCCGTTGGATGCGGGAAGCACAGGACCGGTCGAAGTGGAGGTGCTTGGGGGAGGCCTATGTCCAGCAGTGGACGTCTTTCGGCTGAAATGATGATGATGAACATATTGTGGCTTTCAAGCAGTAAACAACAAATAAAATATAGTAAAAGTGTATGACCACTGGCTTTAGTGTGAGTTTTTTTCGACTCACGTTCGATTGCGAGCGCGTTACAGTTTTGTATGGGAAATTAGGTTTCTCCTAGTGACCACCAGGTGGCGCTATAACTTTTTTCCATATAAAATTCTAACGCGCTCGCAAGCGAACGTGAATGAAATAACACACACTAAGGCCCCAGATGTATGAACGTAAACGAGGCAAAAGGACTATGTAAGGTTCGTAGCAGGTGGCGTTCTGTGGTTTCTGCTTACCCCCATAAGAAGAAGGTGTAAGTTTAAATGTAAACAAATACGAATTAATGGAAAATTAATTTTAATTCCTTCACTATAAAGTTCAGTTTACGCTACAACTACAAACATTTTTATTAAATTGTCAAATAGTGCTAGTCACTGTAAAATCAACTTAATTATTATTGAAATAAAGTTGATATTTGTTTAACTTGAAATAGGGTAGGGATGTGCAGCACTACGCACTTTTACTTTATGTAGTAACTGCGTCTTCTTTCGTCTTTGTTGGTCTCGGCTGTGATTCGTAGAACTTTGACAGTCGTTACAGGTAGTCAAAAGCCCGAAAGTGTGACAACCAGTCTTACCAAGGGGTATCGTATTACCCAGTTACTGGTTTGTGGAGGTCAGATAGGCAGTCGCTCCATGTAAAAGACTGGTATTCAGCTGCATCCGGTTAGACTGGAAGCCAACTCCAAAATAGGTGGGAAAAGGTAGGCAGATGATGATTTTAAGACTAAACAATGCGAAGACACAATACTTTCTATAAAAACATCGAAAGTATTTAAAAACAATTTAATTCAGCAGCCCAGAAATAATTTATTTACCAACTTCCATTCACTCATTCATTCATGATTTGTCTACGTTTGCTCAACTGTCTCAAGCAAATCTTAGTGGATTCGGTCGAGTTTATTTCCAGATATTTTGTTCCAGTTTATTTTGGGGCCTTCCTGTCGCCGACGACCGACGTGCGAATCTAAGGGCTAAACTCTTCTAAACGGGTCGATAAACAGAAGAACGATATCATATTTGCTAGGTTCAAAATATACCTACAGGCGATTAGTGTTTAGGTGGATAATTGGTAGAGATTTTCTTGATTCCCGCAGAGTTGATAAGGATTTTCCGTGAAAGAAAATTATGGAAATAAATGTAGGTAGGTATGTCAATTACGACTCACGAGCATATACAATACAATGGAAAAATATCGTTGTAAGCATGCTAACATATGTATTTGAATACTGAATATAAAATTAGAATATGAAGTAGGTAGCTACAAAACACATCAAAGGAATTGCATTTTTAATCGACCCACCTAAATCCCAGCTGAAGTGAATCGAACAACAAACACTTGGTACGTTACAAGCGCCTCAAGTGTTAGCTACAAGCTACAACATGATGGCCACTCCATTATACAGCTCTTTCCCAACTCCTGCCCTTAATCCGATGCAAACTGGAGTCGCGAAAGGAATTCCTATCACATTATATAAAAACTAAATCAAACCACGAATAATCTCATTACCGTTATCTAGCGAATAACCATAACACGCGCGTTTCCATTGTTTTCCATTTTCCTTGGAGTATCGTCGCGTTATCAGTGTGTGGGTTTAGTTGGCCGGCGGCCGCCACGCTTGACGCACGCTCGTTCGCCGTCTTTTTGCCGTTTCCCGATTTTCCCGCGCGACGTCCGGACGTCGGCACGTTCCCGCTCCCCTCGCCGTATCGTGCCGCATCGGGATATGTCACCCTGATATCGAATTAACGGTGTGTATAAACAAGCAGTGTTTATTCCTATTAGTTAATCGAGTTAATGATAAGTTAATGTGTGTCGGCCCCGTGTGTGTGGCACGTGAACGGATTACTGAATCGAGGGATAATATTGTTTTTACTGACGTAAGTAGGTACGATTAGGGATTTGTTAATGAATTTGATCGCGATTGTGTAAGATTTGTGATAAGGATGACGGCGTGTCGAAGGTCGCACAGATTCACTTGTTTATCTTTTTATCGCCGTGTTCTGACGCTATCTGTATTCTGTTTGTCGTAACTTTTTTATTATTTTAGGAAGGTTATTTTGCTTTGACAGTTTTTGGTTGTTTGTTTCCTGTTATTGAGACACGAAATTTACGATTTAATCTTGTTATAAATTATTCGAAGAACCCTGAAATTATTAGACATAAAAAGAAAGAAAAATACCTACTTTATAACAATACGAAGGGTTTTATAAACCTCACAGAATACGGGGTCCTCTTTTTATATGTCACCCTCCCTACATATTGGTCACCCCCACACCCTACGCCGCTTCCACCCCCATAATGCGTATGCATATTTGATTTATTGTATACTTTTGGTCGTATATCAACAATATGTCTTTTTAAATGTCACCCTGGTTACCAACGAAATTGTAGAGACGTGGACACTTTTATGATTACCTACTTCTTTATGATATCAGGTAGGGGACATAATAATGTCAATAGCGGTGACAGGATGTTTTTATCATAAATATAATTAATCTCAGAAAATATAGCAGATGTTAATCAAGATTTAAGTAATAAAGATAATATCACTGAAGTTTACTTGGTCAAGCTTGTATTGGTCAAGCCCTTTAATATAGGTAAATGTTTATGGAGCTTTCATGCAAATCATACTACAATTATGAATAAAATATACCTCCATATCTATTGCCTTCGTAATACTTAATTGTATTTTATTACAATCTCTACATATTTAATAATAAATTTATTTAAATGGATATAGATTAAAATCAAACTCTGAGTTGGCAATAACCTACATATCTTGAATTAATTAAAATGTACTATTATTAATCTGTCACAGAGGTAAAACATCTGTATCAACATGTTGTATTAGTCACTTCGTTACGGGTGTATTTTTAAGGGGTAAGCAGATGTAGGTACACTCATGACATTCGCTGATGGTGTTATTTTCGTTCATTTTATTGTGACTTTCGTTTATAATAGAGAAAATAAGCAGATTTATGTATATTTAACCATCGCATTGGGGAATCCTATAAAGATGGTTAGGTTTATGGTGTAAGATTAAATAAATGGTTGAATTCAGAGAGCTAGCTTTTCGTCCTTTACAAATTTTAAGCTCTGAGTCGGTTCTGAAAACTTCAATACAAGTCAAATACCAATATGGCTGCCAGTCCTGGGATTCAAACAGGACATCACGTGTTTTAAATAAACGCTACTATGACTTTTCATAAGATGTCTTTTCATATACCTTTTTCAAGGACAACACAATATTTACTTATCACTGAAAAAAACAGCTGTTCCAACAAACTGTATGAGACCTCTACCATGTTGTTATTGCTTAATTTATAGGAACGTTACATATCAAAAATATTAAACAAACATTAATTTAAATTGGTCGTTGTTCTAATGGGTGCAAACCCTGCTAAGCAGGAGGTCCTGCAAAGAGGTATTGCGTTTTTCCATCAGGAATTTCCCGATAGCAGCCCGGAGTTTGGATATGTGGCAGGCTGATGGCAATGCCCGAGAAACTAAAATAAACTAAATATTTGAAGACATGTGACATCTGTCTATGTCTGTGTGGTGCCGGACTTAAAGAATAGCACCACCCCATACTTCCCGTGGGTGTCGTAAAAGGCGACTAACGGAGACCGGAGAATGGGCAGCAGCGTTCTCTATGCGTTACACCATCATACCATACTGCGATCGCCAACCCGCCTGCCAAGCGTGGCGATTATGGCAAACCCCCCCCGAAATTGGGGGAGGCCTATGTCCAGCAGTAGACGCCTTTCGGCTGAAATGATGATGTGACATCTACCAACCCGCAATGGGCCCGCGTGGTGGACGGCCTCCCTCTCGAAGAGAGGAGGCCTGTATCCCAGCAATGGGAACATTATAAGCGGATTATGATGGCAATAGGCTCACCCCCTGTAACATGGGACTTTTAAAAAAAACCGGGCAAGAGCGAGTCAGACTCGCGCACCGAGGGTTTCGTAACATCCGGGTTTATGCTTAGAGTGAAAACCTCGGGAATGCAATATCTTTCTCGTAAGTAGCATTTTGTGCATTTCGTACAATCGCATAGTTCTGAATATAAAAGCGGGTTAAATTTCCATATTAATTAATAAGAATACAGAACCTCCTTTTTTGAAGTCGGTTAAAAAAACATAAAAGATACCGTACAAGAATTTTACAGCACGCAGTTCTTTTTTCCTCCTGAGAAGTTACTTCTTTTACACTTACGAGGTTTTCACTCTAAGGCGTCGATAAGATCTAAGTATGGGGAACCCCCAAAATTTATTGTTTTTTTTTTCTATTTTTGTGTGAAAATCTTAATGCGGTTCACAGAATACATCTACTTACGAAGTTTCAACAGTATAGTTCTTATAGTTTCGGAAAACAGTGGCTGTGGCATACGGATGGACAGGCTGACAGACATGACGAATCCATAAGGGTTCCGTGTTTTGCCATTTAGCTACGGAACCCTAAAAAACTGGCGAAACGTGGGTGATGTTAAGTGTGTTACTATATATTATAATACATGTAAAGGTACGAGTACGTGACGCACTATTCAAAGAAAAACGAACATTATTCCACATTCCTATCTCACAATCACGCATCTATTATACTTAAAAGGAAAATACATTGGACAGACTCCAGATGCAGTCGTGGGCGATCAGTAGCAATGATGACAGCCGGCAGGTCAGGGTTAAGAGCTCGGTAGTGACAGGGTTGGCTTGATAAAAACGATTTAAAACTTTTGAACCCAATAAAAAATAAAAATTTCAAATAATTTCTTTAAAACATATGAATAACTATAATGGAACGCAAAATGGGAGTAATTAGTACAAAAAGTACTTTTAGTACAAAAAGTAGTAAATTAGTACAAACAGTAAAAACTTTTTTTATAAAGAAAATACGTCACAATAATGGACTTGTTTTCAATAATGGAGTTCTGAGGTAACAAATATAACAAAATATATTCAACCGAATTGATAACCTCCTCCTTTTTTGAAGTGGAATAATTTCGAAGGTCGACTTGTTCAATATTGAATGTTGACCGATTACCTCCTTGCTTTTTCTCGCCTGGATATAAAGTATAAACAAAAAAACTCATAAGATAATTAGTTTTTTATATAAAAAAAATCATTTTGTTGATTTAATTATTTTTTTAACTGATTTTGCCCATCCCTTGTATAGTGTAGCACAGTGTTATCAACCATCTAGAAGAATATAGAGCTACTTTATCTTTCATGTTATACCTTGACAGCCCACGTCAATGAAAATTGAGATAAGTGGGCGTCTAATGCAACTTGTGACAACAGAATTAATTCGACTTTTAAGATTTAAGGAAGCTGATGAAATCGATTCTTCCAAAGATGGTCATTATTAATTAACTAGTAACATTAATTAGTATAATGGGACTTAAGGCATTATTAAATTAGTCCATAAATTAACAGTTCATCATCGCTGCTTCTCCTGTGGAAATTTTAACCTAACTAACTAATTTACCCACCCAAATCGGTTTATTTTACCAGTATTCTGGTAGCAGCAGAAAATTATCATAATCCATTTGTGTGTTCACGTAGGGATGTAATGCGATTCCATCCTGACCTGACATAGTGCAACTCGGCCCCCGAAAGGCTAGATTTTAATAATCATTCAAAAGTATGAAGCTAGTTGCTCATTCTAAAGCGTGGTAGGTACCTATGGAGAAGAACGGGCAAGAAACTCCTTTTAAATCAAATTATTATTACAAAATATTGATTAAATCATTCATGTTGAAATTATACACGTGAGAACGGAACATAGAAAGACGAGCACGTTAAAAGCGTCTGTAATAAAAAAGATAAAAACAAAATAATACAAATCAGAAATTATAATAAAATAAGCCGTGGTAACTAAGAGATGACCGGTCCCTACTGACGGCGCCCGTTCACGAACATGACGTATGGATCAGCACCATTTATTTATTTATTTAAACTTTTCGTACAAAAAAGTACAATGGCGGGCAAAGCAAAGAAAAAGAAGCACGGCAAGAAGGAGGCGGTATTCAGCTCAGCCATTTTAAAAACATAATAATATAATTTATTGTTTGATATTAATTGTGTCATTATAATTCGAATGAAAATGTCGAAGGTCTGTCAATATTGAATGTGATGATCCATTGTATAATCTGCTTAATATTATATGTATTAATTATATTATTATGAAACTCAGTGCTCGTTGGTGACTCGCTAACGCGTCTGTTATTTACATAATAATATGCCATAGTATTTTTATATTTGTTGTGTTACTGGAATATAAAGTCTGTACAAATGACTCATGTTTTACTAAGACCATACATGTGTCACTAGTTGCTCTACTGGCTAGGAAAACCTCAAGATACATTCGTAATACGCATAGCATTACCTGGACCGTCTAAAGGACATTTATATGCCTATTTGTTATGCCATAACTTAGTGACGTACCTAACTGCAAACTAAAGAACAGTCAAAGAAATATTTCCATTACGACGCGGGTTAAAAGCTTTTTATGTTCAAAATTTTGAGAATTATGCGATGAATAATATTTTTTAGCTCTGTTTTACGATCGTTTATCATACTATTTTGTCTTTATGAAATATTTCTGAATAAGTCTTTTCTCTGAACATTGACAATACACTCAATTTTTTTCTGATTTGAAAAATGTACCAATACGTCTGACTGTGCGACAAAAAACTAAACATTTTACAGGTGTTCTACGTTTGGACAGAGCCTTAAATGTTTCTTTTATATTTCACTTAATAGATAGTAGCTACATTCTATTAGCGAAGTGGTTGTTTGTATACAAAAGTATTATTTGTCTCGGTAAAGCCAAAGTTTAAAATGTAACTCCAAATCTTTAGCCGAAGTGGACTTAATGGTTCACAGCTCCTATAAAAACCGCCGTTTTGCCTTTCACAACCACGCTAAGTAATCATTTATATTATATTAATATTTACTTTTCGTCAAATTGACCACATAGGTATTCTAAATAAACATCAACATTCTCTTGTCATATTTTGTAAGCAAAGTCATCATCGAACCATGACCAATCCCAACCAGCCGTCATTCATCATT
The DNA here is from genome assembly GCA_916614155.1 of Mesoligia furuncula. Classification (NCBI taxonomy): domain Eukaryota; kingdom Metazoa; phylum Arthropoda; class Insecta; order Lepidoptera; family Noctuidae; genus Mesoligia; species Mesoligia furuncula. The sequence goes on along the minus strand of OU744798.1, from coordinate 8,920,255 downwards.
CTAAAGTAAAACGCCAATCCAGTTAGACCATGACCTCGGTTAGGACATGGCATACTTTTCATCTCGGTAGTATTACGTTCACGTGGAATAATTTCCGGCATACAGCGTGCAAAGGCAAAATTAAGCATTTTGTCCCCACGGACCTAAAATCTCTCGCTATATTTCACGAAATTATAGCTTCATTTGCCGAAAGCATTGTGGAATTATTCCATACGCACCATAAGTGCATTTATGAAATAATAAATGACCACTACCGACTCATTAGTCCTTACAAACAATTAGTTGGACAAATAGTGAGCATACTCATGTTCATTTGGGAAATGCAGTGTACGTGGTTATTGTGAAATCGAATGAGAATGTAGTACATGAATTACATTATCATTCAAAACAGACATTAGTAAAAGAATAATGAGAAAGATGATAGTAAAATTACAATATAATATATTAGAGTACTTTCTGTCCGCGACTTCGTCCGCGTGCAATTTCTTGTTTCCCCGACCCACCTCGTCGCATCGTATCGCCTGCCCGCGTAATTATTTAGCTTAGCGTCCTAAGAGCGGCTTCTAAGAGTCCTATCATGTTAAATATACGCTTCCTTAAAAATTGGGCTATCAAATGCAAAAAGAATCTTGACCGATCCAGAGATTAGTGCGTTCAAGCAAACAAACAAACTCTTCAGCTTTATTACTATAGATATAGATTTCCACAGGGAAGTATCCTTGGTCCCTTGCCTATAAACTTTTTTTTAGTATGTTGCTTACTTAAGCATGTACCTACCTACCTGTGTTCCATCGTTTATGTTACTAAATTGAGTTAGAAATCATCGCAACTATGAACTGAATTTTTTTATCGTCGATGTTCATACAATATTCCACCTCTAAACACAAAATCAATACATTTTCATTAAACAAAATTCTTAATCTGAACGAAACTACTCGAAATCCGACTTATCGACCATTCATTAAGCAGATTGAAGTTCTGTAAAACGGTCCACGGACGAAAATAAATATATTATCGGTGTGTTTGGTAAACACACGTTGCAGGCAAGACCATCACGGACTATTTGGGTCAGGGACTTAGCACGTGGTGTCGTGGACTACGCCCATCCAGCCATAATGGCCGCACACTTGGGTAATCCCTGTCTACACTTGATCGCTATGGACATTGTGTGGTGTACTCCCCATTAATTGAATAGGAACGGGTATTAATCTAGAGGTTATTAATGAAGGTTCGACGGTATTCAAGAATTAATTGACTCAAAAATTAGAAATTGATTGTGTTTGGTGCTGTTGTCTGATTTGGTAGTGACTGTGATTTAATACTTGGGTTTAGCTACTCGGGAGTTATTTTGTTTTAATACCTTTTATTTTTTGAAGAGGCTTAGTAGACCCGTTGCCTGATATAATTATATCCCTATTCCTATCCAAGACGATAGATATACAACGCGTAAAGGTTATTGCTCTCGCGCTTAATCACAAGGAAACTAAAAAATCACGTCTACCGTCGGATATACTAGCGCCCATAGCCAAACTCTTCAAAGATCAAAAGTATGACTAAAATCTCCCATTATAATCCTATTATCCGTGACTACACAAACAATAGCCCTTATTTCACGGCAATAAAAGCGATTGATCTTCACAGCGCCTTTGACCAGCTGCCGTTACATCATAAATTGGCTGGCCAATCAATTACCATGCTTGTTGTAGTAAATTGTAAGTCCTCACAAGGCTTTGGGGAGCCTTTTACGGTATTCAAGACTAGGCTTTAGTCATAGACTTGTCCTGATGTATGAAACTTGTATTGGCACATATGGGTGGCGCAAGCCATGGTAATATTAGATTTTCTACCTTGTATTTATTGGTGGTGAGTAATTCTAAATTTATGGCTGTCTTTATAATAATTATCGTCGGTATCGTTTACATGACTATTTACAACTTCCTCTGTAGACAAAGAGACGTCTTAAAATCTAAGAAATCGATGAATGATGATGTTCGGTTTTTAGTTGTCGAGACTATTTCAAGGGTTATTCCAATGTCGTTCATTGTATTTTCTATTTATAAGCAAAAGTCGATTGATGTTCCTAGAAAGCTTGTTTCATTTCATTTGGTTTTATCATAACCAAGGTCCTTAGCCCTACTATTACTATTTTCATTTGTATTATCGGTCATAGTGACATTATTGTAATCTAAATAAACATAGTAACTGTCATTATGAGAAATAGTAATACCTAACCAATAATAACTCCGATGCACTACACTACAGTAATCTGTGTAATTACCCGAACACATTAGATGGTCATCTATAATACCTGATAGATATAAATGGGGTCATATCGGCTATAATAATGTTCATGTAATGACAGTTCTATATTCTAGTGTAATTAAAGTTCCAGTAGTAATGTAGAACATCGAAGGGTTAGCTGAGCTAGCCGAAGGTTAAACAGCCATTAACGATGTTATGATAGGTACAAAGTGAAAAGGGACTGTACATTAAAATCAATAGTCGTATTTGGTAATAGCTCTCAATATCCATGGTATGCTTAGGCTAATATTATTATGTCCACACACGCCTTAAAAGATAATTGAGAAAAATAGGACGAAAATCTTTGCGCATGCATGTCTTTGTCATTACTACACATATGGGGGATATGTGTTACTAATAAACGTTGTAGGTATAGCATCTATTGTAGTTACACAACGCTTTGTCTTCTTCTTTCGAAAGTCAGATTACCGACGACTGAAAGAGAGAAATTGGTGTGTAACTTTTTATCCGGTAAAATACGTTTATTAGTAAAGGGGAATATCTATATTTTTTATATATATATTTCTTAACGTAAAACCATGCCCGTATTCCCCGAAGGGTTAGACAGAGGCGTACCTATAGGACATCCACATTTCGCCAGTTATGTTTAAGTCCCATGTAATAGGGGTCGATCTATTGCCATCAACCGGGCACAAATCAAGACTGCGAGCTGCTACTGACAAATTTCAGATGGAAAAACACAATAACACTTGGCCCGAAGGGAAACCCAAGACATCATGCTCAGCAGTAACGCTACTAATTGTTATCGTTACTAATCAACTTCTAAGTAGGTTAATAGCTATTGTCATTTGTTTAATTTAATAAACTAGCAGCGCTCTGCGGCTTCACCCGCATAAATGTCGATCCCGTGGGAATATCGGGATCAAAACTATCCTATATCTTTTCCCGGGACTCAAATTATCTCCATACCAAATTTCATCTAAATTAGTTCAGCAGTTTAAACGTGAAAAGGTAACAGACAGACAGACAGACACTTTCGCATTTATAATTATATTATAAATATATGGATAAAATAACATCAATACTTTGAACTAGGTAGTTTAAAGACTAAGAACAGACCATTGCTAACTAAAACCAGCAGCTTCTGTACGTGATCACAGAAAAATCGTCTCTTTCGTCGTAAATAGACTAATGCAGTTTATATTTACCGATCACTTATCGTTGAAAGCAATACGCTTCAGACTAGTCCAATATTCTCGATAATTGTTAGGCAAATACTCAACCAATATAAAAAATATCAACATAACTGGAGTGCCCCACCACTCAAACATCACGTTCGCATATATAATTTTACAATCCCATATCGAATGATTACGGGGAATACATTGTTCAAACCTGAATTGTATGGTATGAAACAGAATCGATCCAATAATCGATTAATCACTCGAATAGTATTCAAATTCGTGGTAATTTTCTAACATTAACACACTTTAGGTTTGTAGGTGTTAGATTAAACAACACGTTCATACTAATTGTGAAATGTTGTGTTACTAAGTAACCTTAATGGCTGAGTCAGACTTTCGTTTCAAGAAACTCAAGTATATTGTTTGGATGATTAAGGAAACGCTTTTCAATTTACGAAAAATAAAGTAATTGGGATTGTAGATCAAACGGAGACTTACGAAGTAAAAGATTGTGAAGCATGAGTTAATAAAAGAGAAAAGAAAATGTTAATAGAAAACATTGAGTTAATCTCTCTTTGTTTTAATAAGCAAATAAATATAAGGATATTAGTACGGAAAGGTTATCTTTATCTTAATAAATTACAGCTATTAGTAACAGCTACACAAGTGTTCATTTAGATAGGCTTAACTAGCCGATGAACGTGACCCGAACGGAGTCACTTTTGGTCAACTAAAAGCTTTCATTAGCTTTTACGATTATCCATTCCTACGATTATCCATTGATCGCAACATAGTGTAGTTGCTTAAATGGATAAAGTGTTCGAGTTCCTAAACCATTTGGGTTTTTTTTCTGAGATATTGCTACACTGATGTTCGTATATTATTCATAATTATATTATATATTTATAACTAGCTTCTGCTCGCGCCATGGGAACGGCTACCGAGACAAAAAGTACCTATGTCACTCCTTATAACATGAGCTATCTACCTGTGAAAATCATGTCAAAATCGGGTCAGGTATTTCGGAGCATAGCCAAAATAAACAGACACACAAAAATTCGTTTTTAGTAAAAAAAACTGTTATCTTGACATTATAAACAGACACTTCAATTTTATTTATTTGAATAGATTTGTATCCGTATTTTTAGGGTGTACATAATAAATAGTATCAAGCCGAGCCCAATAGGGTCAATAAAATTGGGAAAAGTCTAGGCAGATAATGATATCATAATATGGGGTATTCTGTCTATAAATCCATCTTTATCTTCATTCTCTTGTATAGCGATCTCTTTGCCAACTTCACCTTATCATAATGCGTTTTGGAATATATCATCTTCAAAATCTTTTCCGTTTTACCCACAAGTTACTTTGCACACTACAGTTTCGGTTCAATGCTTTTCTCAATCAGTTTTATAAAAATAAGAAGCATTTTTTTATTTCATATTACTACTTCTATGCTACTGTTTGCATTTGCAGCCTCGCCTTATTTCCCTTGGCGGATACACATAGGTAATGAGAGGAAGAGCAATATGATAAGCCACCGTAGAGAATATTATTAAACCGGAAAACTGTTTAATTTAGTTACAGGAATTAAAAGGAACAGACTAAGATTTAATTTCACTGTTAACCCTGAAAACCGATAAAGCATCAATTAGTGATCAGTTTCAACTGCGGTTGGCAAAGTTACAGAATTATTGCAAAGTTTTCCATCCTGTTCTGTTTCCTTAATTTAGCCCACTTTGTGGTAATGATTCAGCTCATTCATTAGACCACCGACTATTATTACGTCAACTGACGTAGTGCTATGACTCAATTGTGTTGTAATATATGTATTTTTGAAGCTGAAATTTACGTATCGTACATACATTCAAATAAATGAAATTGAAGTGTCTGTTTGTAATGTCAAAATAACAGCTTTTTATAAAAATGCATTTGGAAGTGCATAATATTATATACGGTACATAAAAACAAACAATTTTTAAAATAATTGTCTGTCATTCTGTTTGTTCTCCGAAACGCTTTGCTTTCACTGGCAGATAACTGATGTTATAAGGAGTAATTTAAGCTATTTTATTTTAGAAATTTAATTAGTAGATTATGAGACACATCGAACGAAGTCGCGGGCACAGCTCGTGTGTGTATAGGGAACATAATATCTTTGGTTATTTGCTCTTTAACAGTATTGTAAGATATAGTTGGATGACTGGTATATACTAGTTCGTGGGCCTGGCCTTTAAATAAGATAGAATAGACAGTAAACAATGTAAGATACTAGGTCCTATTTCTAGTAAGTACTAGAAATAGGCAATCCTTGGCGATTTGCTTTATATTAACTTTGCAATTATTGGTACGTACATTAAAACCTGAAGGCCAATTAAACGTTCAAAACCTAGTCGCGATCTTATCTCAGCGTCAATCAATGTCAAAAACTTGTCAGAAATTTAGGGAAATTAGAGGTATTTTTGACAGATTTAGACTGAGATCAGACTGAGAACGTTCTTAAAATTACGAGAATTGCCCCTCAGATTAGACAAGAATTACCTTCATTAATATACCTACCTACTTACATTGATCTTACTTCTACTAAGATTAGAACATCTGTTATCAATTAAACTCGTAGGATATTAAACAAGATAAACCGAAGCATAGTTCTTAGTAATAACATTCAACTACTATGACTTAACGGATATTTAAAAAAAAACTAGGTATAGTTGAAATTGTATAGAAAGAAATTGTGTCCTGAAACATTATGGAGAAGATAATATGAAATTAAAATGTCACCATACACGAGAAAGCTTTTAGGCGTACATCGATGACATTAAATAAAGTCTATTGTCTGCTACTGAATACTGATATAATAAATAATATATGTGAAAGTATAGAATATTGCTTTAGGAGTAGAGCACCCATGAAGAACGTCGATATTTGTCGTAGGAGACAAATTCGGTTAAACATGCCCGTGTCTTTTCGAAAGAAGAACTTGATTTACTTTATATTTCACAGTTCTACCCCTCTTTTATTTACTTCCCTTGATTCTGCGACAAATCGCACAAAAGTGACGTTTCTCTTCACCCTTTCGAATAAAACACCCTCTCGCATAATTTGTCAGTATTCTCAGCCTGAATTTATATACGTAAATCGATAGCTATCCTAGATATCATAAAATTGGTCATCTATCTCCTTTGGATTTAAATAGGATTCAGCTGTCTTGTATGGATTACGTTGAATGGCCCGGGAGATTTGTTGCTTTTTTACGTGCACGGGCACAAGGACGAATCGTATAGGAGACTTGGCTACCTAGTTTTATTTGTAGTTTTCTCTTTTCATACAGTTTTAGTTTGTGTTGTAGGATAGTGTTTTCTTATTATAATAATTGATCGTACGATTAGGTAGTGACATTGCCTGTTGTGCCTCAATCATCATTATCATTAAATTGGAGTATACAGCATAATTATTATCTTCCACATTTCTCAATACTTACCTATTCAAAAGGCTCTTTGGTCAATTTTACACGATACGAGTATTTGGTAATTTTATATACATACTCAATTCTCAACAATCCTTTACTATCAAACAGTCATTCATGCAACACAAGCTAAATCGCAGATACTTGGTTGTGTGTGCCAACAGGCGTGGCACAGTTCACATTCTATTCAGATTCTCAACTTCAAACATCCGATGCTAGACCACACACTCGCACACAAACTTCTAACTGGACATTGCTAGCAAATCCCCCTTAGTTCTCTTTCAAATTTCGTATGCGTGTGTGTTGTGTATGTGTGCGTATCCCTTGATCGATGTAGGAAGTAAAGTCCACGGGTGTTCCGTAGTCTGATTGTGTGTGACGGGTGCGGCCGGTTCACACAGTGCACAGGATCTGGGCTCTATTAGCTGCGTCGGCGACCACTCGGGTGTGGAGACTCGCCCTGATTCATAAAAATAATTCCTACATCAATGACGTATAGCTATAGTGAATGGTATAGGCGACGGAAGTTTTTCTTTCGGAGTTTAAAGTTTCCGATACTAGTCAGTTTTGAAGATTTGTCATAGTTAGGTTTTGTGACGTTGTCTGATAGTGGCGTAACGTTGGCTTATTAAAAAAGTCTATTGTTATAAATGATAAATGATTTTATTTTTGTAAGTAGGTTTGTACAAACACTTTTACACGTCAATCATGTTTTTTTTAAAACTAGATGAGGTCGGCGTTTCCTATCTGACTACTCTGAGAAGAAAGGCCGAAACAAACTCAGAGGTCACAGTCTCTTTTAAAGTCCAGACATAATCTTGGTCAGGTTATATGAAGACCATGTAGATCGATGTCTGAGATGGTCTTTTGAGGAAAGAACCACACAGATTGAGAGGACCTGTCCAGTCAGTGCACGCATTTGTCAGAAATCGTGCAGCTCAACTCAAGACTTAAGGAGCTCAACGATTCGACGAACTATACCAAAGAAAGGACATTTGGGTAGGCCACATAAATTACTCAAACTGCCAGACCATGAGAGAAAAAAAAAACCAGTAATAGAACAGAGAGAAAAATAAAACATAAAAAATTAATAAAATGACCCACATCGTCTTCACATTCACAAATCACAATGTAAAAAAAAAATATATATATATATATAATACTTTACAAAGTAAGCAAATGTCATTGTTTATAAAAAAATCATTAATGTCAATGTGTATATAAAAAAAAAGTCATTCAAAATGCAGAAATTTGAAGCAGCTCAATCCCAAGCCTTTTTGTCCTCAATATAATCTTTAACGGTATAAAAGACTTTCTGGCACAACTTACGTTTAATGAATGATTTGAATTTATTGAGGCTTAGATCTTGAACGTGGCTTGGTAGCTTATTATAAAAGCGTATACATTGGCATCTGAACGAGCCACCTATTTTTTTGAGCCTTGTTGTAGGTACAACAAATTTGTGTTTATTTCTAGTATTTATATTATGGATATCACTGTATTTTTTAAACAATTTTATGTTTTTATGGGCATATAAAAGATTTTCATAAATATACTGAGAAGGCACAGTCATTACATTAATCTCTTTAAATTTGTCTCTGAGAGAGTGTCTCGGACTTAATTTATAAATTGATCGAACAGCTCGCTTCTGTAAAACAAAGATAGTCTGAATATCGGCGGCATTTCCCCACAATAGAATACCGTACGACATTACACTATGAAAATAGCTAAAGTACACTAAACGGGCAGTCTCTATATCAGTTAAATTACGAATTTTTCTAACAGCATATGCTGCGGAACTTAGCTTTTTTGACAATTTATCTATATGTGGACCCCACTGAAGCTTAGCATCCAAGTTATGCCCAAGAATACTGTGTTGTCTTCAGGATTCAATTCCTCGCCCTTTATCAACACATTAGTTTTCACCTGCCTAACGTGGGGTAGCGTAAACTTAATGCATTTGGTTTTTTTCTCGTTTAAAAGCAAATTATTAACATTGACCCAGTGGACTACTTTCGAGATCGCGCTATTTACATCGTCAGTAACCAACTGCTGACGTTTAAGTTTAAACAAAAGAGAAGTGTCATCTGCAAACAACACTATATCATGATTATCCTTTATAAGGTACGGCAAGTCATTAATATAAATAAGAAACAAGAAAGGACCAAGAATTGAGCCCTGTGGGACTCCCATTGTTACTATAGATCCGGGTGATCTTTTTCCATTAACGTCAACGCTCTGAATCCTTTTACTCAAGTATGAAGTAAGAAGATCCAGAGCAGTGTTTCGGATCCCGTAGTGGCGGAGTTTCCTGATTAACGTTTCGTGAAGAACGCAATCGAATGCCTTGGACAAATCACAAAAGATGCCCAAGGCATCGCATTTATCTTCCCATGCATTATAAATATGTCCTAAAAGTTCAACACCGACATCAGTAGTTGAACGACCCCTTGTAAAACCGAACTGTTTGCTATGTAATAATTTATGTTTATTAAAAAATCTGTGCATTTGGTCTAAAATTAATTTCTCAAAAATTTTACTAAAGGTAGGTAGTACAGAAATAGGTCTATAATTTGTGGGGTCTGATGTACTACCTGATTTAAACAAAGGTATTATTTTACTATTTTTCATAAGGTCAGGAAACTCCCCATTGTCAATACAACTATTAAAGGTAAGAGCTAGAGTAGGTGCCACAATGTCAATAATAGACTTAGCTACTTCTACAGAATTACCCCACAGATCTGCAGTCTTTTTTACATTTAAAGTGTGAAAGGTTTTAATTATATCTCTACAGGTAATATATTCAAAATTAAATTCCGAATCGCAACCATTAACATTTTCCTTAAGCAAAGACTGAGCAACAGAAGGTGATGAGTTTAGTGATTTAGTAGTTGAAACGGGAATATCTGAAAAGAAAATTTCAAATGCCTCGGCGACTTGTGAGTCTGATTTTATAATGTTGTCATTAATAGACAGGCTGTAGTCAGTATTTCGGTTACTAGATCTTCCCGTTTCACTATTAATAATATTCCAAGTCGTTTTAATTACATTACTGCTGTTTTTAATCTTTGAACCCAAATAGCGTGACTTGGCCATATAACAAACGTGTATGTTAAGGAAGGACCAAAGTTGTGTTTTTCCCGAATAACTTATTTGTCAGTTTTATGTTTATAAAAAGAGTCAACTTGATAACAATTCCGTATCTTTTCCAAATTGATTTTTTTTTCTGGTCCTTCAAAGAAACATTATTTATTTATGAAGGTATACCAACAGCTTCTGTATACAAAATATATCAAATAACAGTATATAAATATCAAATAACAGTAGATAATAGTTATGTGCTTAAATACAGTTGCCAATAACAGGTGAACCAGCATTCTCAAATACAATGATAACATAGGGTAAAAACGAAATGTATAAAAATTAAGTGGTAACTATGTAAACAGAAACATAAAATGACATAAGGTATAGGTTGCAGAGTTTGCAAGGTAAAATTATTCCATATAAACTATTTAAAGATGTAAAAAAGGTTAAAACTAACAATAAAGTGACTTGATGGATGAAGGTCTAAACTTTATCTCAGTAAATATTTTGGACCAGCTCTGACATAGTCTCTTGACTTGTCCTAAAGTCTTCAAACCTGACTAAGATATTGAATAATTGATAGTTGTGATTTGATCCTTAGCGCTTATGATCTTCGTTGACAAAACCTCCGACTTAGTACCTATACAAATCCAAGGACAAATTATTTAGACAAAGTTAATTTTTATAGTCCTCCATAGCCATCCATAGGTACTAATATTATAAATTCGAAAGTAACTCTGTCTGTCTGTCTGTATGTTACCTTTTCACGCCTAAACCCCTGAACGGATTTCGATAAAATTTGGTAAAGCGATAAATTGCATCTCGGGGAAGGGCATAGGATAGTTTTTATCCCGATATTCCCACGGAATCGACACTTATGCGGGTAAAACCGCGGGGTGCTGCTAGTATATAATAAATCTGAAGAGTATGTTTTTTTTTATCTTTGGAACTACCAGTTGGATTTCCAAAAGTATTTTTGCTTTTGATACCCCTATTCTTTAGGAAAGTTATAGGCTATTTTACATCCCTTAGGAGCTGAGGAAAACAAAAAAAACTGGCCAAGTGCGAGTCGGACTCGCACACGAAGGGTTCCGTACCACAAGGCAAAAACGCCAAAAAAAAAAACATGTTTGTTGTATGGGAGCCCCCCTTAAATATTTATTTATTTTAATTTTATTATTTATTATTAAAGTTAAAATACAACTGAGTATTTTGTGAATATTTCAAGTGCCTACCTGTTGCCATTTTTGATATCGAGCAAAAAAAGGCAAAAAAATCGCGTTTGCTGTATGGGAGCCCCCCTTAAATATTTATTTTATTTTGTTTTTAGTATTTGTTGTTATAGCGGCAACAGAAATACATAACTTGTGAAATTTTCAACTGTCTAGCTATCGCGGTTCTTGAGATACAGCCTGGTGACAGACAGACAGACAGACGGACAGACGGACAGACAGCGAAGTCTTAGTAATAGGGTTCCGTTTTTACCCTTTAGGTACGGAACCCTAAAAAGACAGAAAGAACAATGCGATGCGACTTGGTGGGTCTTGAGAACAAGAAATTTCACGCGGACGAAGTCGTAGGCAGGAAATAGTAACCTACATATATATGTATAAGCCAATAATGTTCCCTGCGGGATGTGTGGTTAGTTGAACGGTAATGTATTTAGACGACAAATAAGTAGATCATAACGACGACAATTCCATTTACCAAAATGTATGTAAAATTATAATGCCTACAAATGAAATACCTAACTTATCTTTATAGCTAAGAGGTGTAACTGCCTAATTTCATGTAGAATACTTTGATTACACCAAGCGAAGCGTGCTTAGATTCTCAAAGCGATATTTTCACGTCTAACTTATACTCAACTCGTACAATTTACACAGGTGATGTACTCGAGAACAATTTGCAACACTCGGTCTGTTTGCACAGCACAACATTTTGTAATTAAAATTATTTAAATATTTAAGCATATGAGTGATTCATTGACACACCTGCAACTCTGTATCGGATTCGCGATTCACCGAACAAGATATTATATTCTGCTTATTTTCGTATCTGACAGTGAGCCAATTCAATTTCACGGACCAACCGCTGCGAATAGCAACACTGGTGGGCTGATTTACCATTCCAAATCAAATTTTGCTTGCACAGTCGCACCACCCTAGATTTAGGTGTAACTAAATCGACTGTAGTCACCATCTGAAGTGGAAGATATTGTTTTAAATTTGAAAAAGATATTATTAATGAAAACTTGCTATAATACCCTTTCACCATAATCAGCGTATAATGTTCCCACTGCGGAATTTCTCAGTACCAGCCTTTTTTTCTTTGGGTGGAAAGTTATCAAATAACTTCTCCCGCTCTGGGCGAAATGGGAGGGCGTGTCAGACTTTTACTGACTAAAACCCACCCGTGTTCCTTCAGTTGCCTGTACCAGGGGCCACGGTATCTCTTTCGAACAACCCGCGACCCTGGCAGGCATCGGCCCTAGCGGACCCCGTCAGTTAGTACTGTCATCTCTTTGAGGCGCGCGTGGAACACAACGCGCCGTCGACCCGGGCCTGGTCCTTACCGGACGGTGAGCTTCTCAGTACCATCCTGGAGTCTGGATTTGTGCCCAGTTGATGTCTATATGCTCGCCCCCTAATACATGTGACTTATACTCAGGGTGGCGTTACAATATATATGTATGTTGTTACAATATACGTATGTATATATATGTATGTTATGTTATTTAACAAAAAATATATGAACAGTTAACTGTACCTAAATATTTTACAAAATTTAACGCAACTAACTGTTTACACTAGGTACTAAATTAAATGAGTATCACCATCATCGTTCACCTGCCCTTAAGTACCCCAACTTCATTGAAATCGAAGCAGCATGTCTTACTCTTCCATACATCTGATACATCTCTGCAAGTTGTCATCTCAGTATACACCCCTTTTATTCTATTCGTATCATCTTTTACACAAATGGGTAGTGTAATTTCTTTAGTTTTCGTCTAATCTTCAAGTAGTCCTCCTTATCGATTTCGATAACGGCGACCCTATAAAATTATGACTATTTCCTAGCGTGTGCCCTAATATGACTCGCCAGACCAAATTTAGTTTTAAATACTTACTCGATCACAACTAATGCAATAGAGTTGGCGGGCAGAGTTAAAGGTATAAGTATAGGAGGGCTTAGATCCCTCTTTACGTATATGGCGTTTTCGGTTAGAGTATCGAGGATCTAATCTTCATAATACACAGAGGACTTGACCAAAAAGTCATTGACCTTTGCCATTTGTATGTCTATTTAGTTTGTGCTTTCACCCATTTCCCTATTTTCGCAATTCCGTAGTCTGACGTCAGTTCTATAAGGTCATCGGCGACTGACTTAAGTATTCGACCACAAAAAGTTCTATTCAGCGATATCTTAAAATAAATGGTATTCACGTCTGGTTTGTCTACGACCTTTACGCTCTCGATAAAAGGATAGTATGATGTTGATGATGTAGCTGTTATCACAAGTACGTCATATCTACTTATAGGAAGGTGTAAGAGGGTAATGAATGCTTTACTGAGGAGGAAAAGGGTTTCACAATCAATCAATTGAGAGTTGAAACGTGGGTTTCGTTTAAAATCTTTTAAACCTTTTCACTGTAACGGGGAAAATTAAAAGGTTTAATTAATGAGTAAACACTCAAAAAAGTAAATCCTGCATGCTAACATTTTTTTTTTCTTTTATCGTCCTTCGCAGTTATTTGATCTCTGACAGCAGCAACGCAACAGCAACCTTACTGCAACAAAAATAAAGATCACTGTGATTTCGACAGACTTGTTAGTAACAGCAACCTAACAGCGACCTTATTGTAACGACGATAAAGGTCACTGTAATTTTGACAGACTTGTTAGTAACAGCCACCTTATTGTGACCGCGATAAAGATGACTGTGATTTTGACAGACTTGTTAGTAGCAGCAACCTAACAGCAATCTTATCGTAACGACGATAAAGATCACTGTGATTTTGACAGATTTGTTAGTAGCAGCAACCTAACAGCAACCATATTGTAACGACGATAAAGGTCACTGTGATTTTGACAGACTTGTTAGTAGCAGCAACCTAACAGCGACCATATTGTAACGACGATAAAGATCACTGTGATTTTGACAGACTTGTTAGTAGCAGCAACCTAACAGCAACCATATTGTAACGACGATAAAGGTCACTGTGATTTTGACAGACTTGTTAGTAGCAGCAACCTAACAGCAATCATATTGTAACGACGATAAAGATCACTGTGAGTTTGACAGACTTGTTAGTAGCAGCAACCAAACAGCGACCATATTGTAACGACGATACAGATCACTGTGATTTTGACAGACTTGTTAGTAGCAGCAACCTAACAGCAACCTTATTGTAACGACGATAAAGATCACTGTGAGTTTGACAGACTTGTTAGTAGCAGCAACCTAACATCAATCATATTGTAACGACGATAAAGATCACTGCGATTTTGAGAGACTTGTTAGTAGCAGCAACCTAACAGCGACCCTATTGTAACGACGATAAAGATCACTGTGATTTTGACAGACTTGTTAGTAGCAGCAACCTAACAGCAACCATATTGTAACGACGATAAAGATCACTGTGATTTCGACAGACTTGTTAGTAGCAGCAACCTAACAGCGACCATATTGTAACGACGATAAAGATCACTGTGATTTTGACAGACTTGTTAGTAGCAGCAACCTAACGGCAACCTTATTGTAACGACGATAAAGATCACTGTGAGTTTGACAGACTTGTTAGTAGCAGCAACCTAACATCAATCATATTGTAACGACGATAAAGATCACTGCGATTTTGAGAGACTTGTTAGTAGCAGCAACCTAACAGCGACCCTATTGTAACGACGATAAAGATCACTGTGATTTAGACAGACTTGTTAGTAGCAGCAACCTAACGGCAACCTTATTGTAACGACGATAAAGATCACTGTGAGTTTGACAGACTTGTTAGTAGCAGCAACCTAATAGCGACCATATTGTAACGACGATAAAGATCACTGCGATTTTGACAGACTTGTTAGTAGCAGCAACCTAACGGCAACCTTATTGTAACGACGATAAAGATCACTGTGAGTTTGACAGACTTGTTAGTAGCAGCAACCTAACGGCAACCTTATTGTAACGACGATAAAGATCACTGTGAGTTTGACAGACTTGTTAGTAGCAGCAACCTAACAGCGACCATATTGTAACGACGATAAAGATCACTGTTATTTGGACAGATTTGTTAGTAGCAGCAACCTAACAGCGACCATATTGTAACGACGATAAAGATCACTGCGATTTTGACAGACTTGTTAGTAGCAGCAACCTAACGGCAACCTTATTGTAACGACGATAAAGATCACTGTGAGTTTGACAGACTTGTTAGTAGCAGCAACCTAACAGCGACCATATTGTAACGACGATAAAGATCACTGTGAGTTTGACAGACTTTTTAGTAGCAGCAACCTAACAGCGACCATATTGTAACGACGATAAAGATCACTGTGATTTTGACAGACTTGTTAGTAGCAGCAACCTAACAGCAACCTTATTGTAACGACGATAAAGATCAGTGTGAGTTTGACAGACTTGTTAGTAGCAGCAACCTAACAGCGACCATATTGTAACGACGATAAAGATCACTGTGAGTTTGACAGACTTGTTAGTAGCAGCAACCTAACGGCAATCTTATTGTAACGACGATAAAGATCACTGTGAGTTTGACAGACTTGTAAGTAGCAGCAACCTAACAGCGACCATATTGTAACGACGATAAAGATCACTGTGAGTTTGACAGACTTGTAAGTAGCAGCAACCTAACAGCGACCATATTGTAACGACGATAAAGATCACTGCGATTTTGACAGACTTGTTAGTAGCAGCAACCTAACTGCAACCTTATTGTACTCGTAACGACGATAAAGATCACTGAGTTTGACAGATTTGTTAGTAGCAGCAACCTAACAGCGACCATATTGTAACGACGATAAAGATCACTGTGATTTTGACAGCGATGCATTATCATTAGTACAATAACTGTGAGAGGACTGTATGTCTGTCCCATTACCTTTTTCACCTTAGTAACAAGAATTCACGTAAATCAAAGTGTCCCCGTTATGACAAACACAAAAAGCATACAGATAGTTATAAGGTCCCGTTGCGTTTACCTAAAGCGTCCTAAATACATAAAGTGATGGTAATGAACTCAATTTTAAACACTTGCTAGTCTCAGCTGATAAATGGTTGGTACACTTTCTCTGCAATTATTCTGTGCGCGTTTATTCAATATTAGTTTAGCACCGTTCTCGCTTTGGCCCACATCCTGTGCCTTTACCCTGATATTGGTAGGCTGTATGAAGATGTCCGATTTTGGTTGGTCACCGATTTTTTTGTGTTCATATTTTTTGACATAGCAACACACTTCTCCCCGTAATGATGCATTTTCACTAAAATGTTCTCTCCTATCTGTGAAATCTTTTGTATCTCTAGGTTCAGTTGTTGCTAACATACATAGTTACCTATGTTTCAAAATCAAAATACACTTTTCACGGCGTATGGGAATGTGACTTCTGTTATGTAGTGTGTTTGCTATTCGTAATCCTACAAACTTTTTGGAGCCAATTTTTATAGCATGGTCCATACCATTTACACCAGACACCATTCACCGAATTATTATAATTAGAGGGAGTGTAGACAATCGCCTTTTATTGCTCTTACAATTATTAGGTCCGTTAAAAGGCGATCGTCTAAACACTCCTTAACCGTTTCTACTATTGTACAAAGCAGATACCTCATATTATTAAATTGAACGAACAAATGAAATATTATGATAACGGACAATCACATTCCGAACTCTGATGGCCTTGCTCGGGGCTCGCAAAGATACGAGAGTCTCGTAGATAATGATGATATAATTGAGTTTGTTTACATACATGCATATAAACACTTTCCCTTGTAAAGTCATTACACGTACACTCGTAAGTTTATTAAATCTAAAGGGATGCTTTCGCCTCGTTTCTGTTGTATTTTTTTTCTTAGGAAAAATACTTTTTTCTCAATTAAAGATCCATTAACAGATTCGTACAGTAAATTTAACAGTTTTTTGTACTTTCTAAAGCAATGAATGAATGAATGAAATGAAACGAAACGCATTTCCTTAACATTTCCATCCGCCATCTTGTTTTTGTTATGTAGTTTCTTACAAATGTATTTTCGTATGAGTAGTGTCATAGATTTCATCCATTCATTGTGTTGCACTAGATTTATTGAGTTGTTTTCTTTTATTTTTCTACGATATGTTTCTAGTATAGAGTCGAATAACACCATTGTTGTGTATTTATCACAGCGTATTTATTCAGCTGTAAAGAAATACAATGGATAATAAATAATAAAGTACATAGTGTTGTTTGTGTTATAAAGATTGTTAAAACTTTATGAGGAAAACGTTGACGTATTTCTACGGATTTATACTAGATGTTTTATTGTAATTTTATTATACATAATTGAAAATAATTAACAGTACCTATATCTATATACCTAACCTACCTCGGTGAAGGAAAACATCGTGAGAAAAACTAGCCTTATAATTTGAAAAAGTCTGAAATCGCCAACCCGCCTAAAGCACGCGTAGTGATCTATGTGCATGCATTCTTTGTATCTATGAAGGAAAATATAGACAGACATGTAGTTTTTTCTAACAATTGAGCCTTACCTAGTCAGACCTCCTTGCAAAGTTTCTGGGTTCAATTCCCAAACGGGTGACAATGCGATTGAACTTTCCTAGTTAATGCGCTACAAGGGTCTCTTGGCGCGTGGCCAAAATCAGAACTAACGCCGCCATCTTGTTTTTTCAATTCATTTCAAAAATATTTACTGACGGCGCCACCCTTTAAACGTCATTCGAGCGCCAAAAGAGTCTTGTAGCAGTATAAACGTCAACCCAATAATATTGTGTAAAACTTGTGACAAAAAAGCGCTATATTGTGGGGGTGTAAACAAGTTTAGATACTTTTGATCGATAGCAGGCCGAACTTTGCGACAATAAGAGGCATCCCAGTTATTTATTCTAAGTGTACCTAGACATTCTATGAAAAGAAGACGTACAACCATATTCTTTGTCAGGAAATGACGTAGACTGGAGTTGAGGTACTCTTAGACTTAAGGCCAATTTTAAAATATTCATTTTTATTGCGAAACTGGCCTTTACTTATCTACGTAAACTTTTTTAATTTAAGTACACACTAAATAAAATAATTATTTGATATATTTGATTGTGATTTCCAGAGACTGTCATGATTGCACCGAACTTCAAGGCGCGCTCGACCTCCCCAGGTACCTACAGTCCCCGGCGACTAACTGACCTGATCCTGCTAGTTTATTGTGCCCTGGTATCATTCATATGCTTTGATTGTTTTACAAGGTGGATAGGGAAAGTTTACCGAGGATGTCTCGAAGGAGACGTAAAAGTAAGTGAATAGATGAAAATGCACTAAGATAATGCAACGTTTACAATGTAAGTTTCGTATGTAAAGTGTAGTGTAAAGACAACAATGGCAGACCCAAACAATATGTGGCTATTAGGTATAATCAAAAATCTTGAGATAGGAGGGTCCTTAGTTACAGATAACCCATTTTTCTTAGATAGGACATAGGACATGTTACTTTACACGACGGTTACAGTTAACATAATTATTATACAATAAAAGCGATAATATAGTAAGCAAGTAGTATAGTTGTAGTACGATGTAATAAATTGCAATTAAATATATAAGCAATCACCGGTAAAAGTTAGTTTGAAAATTACTCCAAAATGAATAGACAATTCAGTTACATATAAGTCTGGTTAGTGGTGGACATTTGTACCACTTTTGCCCATTATCTTTTGTGCATTATACGGATAGTTTACTAAATTCAGCTAGACTTGATAATAATTATCTGGGTAGAAAGGGTTGAATTATAAAAAAGTAATATTTATAATAAATAGAGATAGTAAAAACTTCCTAATGGCTACCATTAGCGCAATTTCATTAAAACTCTACGAACTACTAATAGTGCAAAAAAGTTTTATTTTTTTGCTAAATAACCGAAGTTTCTAGCAATATCGACTCTGTCTATATAAATGAGCCCTATAGCTCTGAGCTTAAGTACTAAGAAGTTGCATTATTAAGCCTAGAGTTTATGAACTTCGCAGTTAGACCAATAAGTGGAAAAAAAATAACAGTAATAAAGGAAAATATAATAATCCCAAAGTTAATAAGTACCTACCTATAGTGAAAAGGGGACATTTGCACGACATCTAAATACAATTAGAACTAAACATGTTGAAAATGTCTCCGCCAATTTACTGACTGAAATGGAATGATGATTCGACTCTGTTTTAAAAGAAAGAAAAAAAAAGTATATATTGCGATTCGTACAGGAAGATCTACAAACTGAACTAAACACAGTCAAAAATAAAAAAACCAGAATATAAAAAAATAAAAAAAGGAACAAAAATAAAAATTTAACAGAAAGTTTAGTTTAGACAGACTTATCGCCGTACAAATACAATGATGGAAACCACATTCGCAACCAGCCTCATAATAAAAAATTAAAATGGGCTTACAAAATTACAATAAGACATAATACGAGTAGCTTCAGATTTCAACAAACAGGCTTACACCATTTTTTCATCAGTCAAACAGAATTATCCCGTAATAAAACAAATCCAACGAAAATAAAAATATGAAAATGCTGTCAACAAAATAAAACACGAAGATGTTTTCATTCGCAACTTTCCCTTTTCTATAATACTTGGAGATCTGGTTTTTATGAAATCAAAGCTTATATGGAAATTGCTTTTTCCAATTTCGGTTGTAGGTATGCTCATGTTATTAAATAAGTATATAATATGTTACTAAACATCAGAAACAGGTTTATGAATTATTTATTGAAAGAAAAATTCATAAACCATAAACATATTATACGAAATATATTATTAGAATGTTATGAACAAATCAAAGCATATGAATTTCTGACACCAAAATAGAATGTTCTATTAAAAAGTACCTGAATATATATCATAAGCATGGTGAAATGGGTTTTTAAAGTACTTTTTTTTACCTTGTTTATAATAGAAGCCCTAGATATACCTGAATTCTGTTTGACAGTGTTTTTCGTATTGGATTGAATTGGTGTTAACAGTGTTGGTGTTCCTTTACAGAGTTTGTTTCTATTGAATATAACAACATTGCAAACAAAGTTATATTGTGAAATTGTTAAAAATTACAAGTTTATCGTTACGATCACCATTATTTAACAATTTAGCGATTAAAACAACGATCATTTGACCAAGTTTGATCATAAATAAGTAGACAAGTCAATTTCACAATATTTCTTTGTTGACATTGTCGGGAAATTCAATAAGAACGAACTGTATTTAATGTACATACTCGTATTTGATATAAACATGTTATACTAATTCGATATTGGAATGCAGTGTGCGGTGTGCCTTAACAAATTATATTTAAGTTTGATGTGTTCTTTTGAAATTAACCCCTTGATGTTGTATTTTTTTTAAATACTTTTTGTACATTACCTAACACTCTACATTCTATTGTTTATACATTGAACCTTTTCGAAACGTTTATTTGGCTCATCATCTTATCGAAGGTTAGCCCTGCATTTCGAAATTAATAAAAAAATCGCCAGTATTTTTCTTAAATTAAGTAATCCATCATCTGTTACAGATTTACTTATTTTATTTTTAAATTGTGGTTTGCTTCGTCATAAAACTCATAAATAATCTTGGCATTTTTATCAAAATAAGTAATCTCAAAGAATAAACAAAAGTCCTTGAAAGGATAACATAAACGCTGATCCATATGAAAACGTTTATAAGAAAAGTTCTTTTACGAGTGTCGACAATCATATCCGAAATAACCATAAAAAGAGGGGAAAGCCGTAAAACGGGCATTAGTCCCTTCATAGTTCCGCTGACGATGCGGAATTTCGGACAGGCGGATAGAAATGTTATATCTGACCACGCATTTGCATAACGTTGTCATCCTTATTATTAAAGAAATAGGGCCTTTTATGCTTGTCATGTTTATTGGCACATAAGATTTTTGGATTATGATATTTGTTTAAGTGACATTACTATTTGGATAAGTGATTACAGAATTACTCTCTTGTATTATAGGCAGGCACTATCGTTGAAGCTGATTACCTATCGCAGTTTGGCTTTTCCAAAAATTATGAGTTACAGAAAGAATCAAATTCAAAATAATGCCTTCAAAAATCTATTTTAATATTAGGATTAAAATCATTTTCACTTCATCTCCTGTGAAGTAAAACATCCCTATAGACATTTTACCAGCAGATCTAATCTTGTCATAACAAACCAGCATAAAATTATGGACGCCTCCAACATTATAGGAAACTCAAAAGCACAACTTTCCACTGGAAAAAAAACTTTATGCATATTCCTGAAAGTCACGTAAAAAACCTGTTCGCGTTAACATTTCCTATGAATATAAAATTTTGTTATGACATCGTCACATTAGCGTGGCAACCCTGTAATCTGGAAGTTTGCGCACACGCCGCGTGTGGCCTCTGGCTTACGTGTAACGTGTTAAATGTGTAAATATTACGTCACGACGTGATAACGATAAAACCATGCACTTCCTGGCTCAGTAGTCTTAGAATATAAACACACGTGTAGCTACTTGTACTGGTATTTCATGAAGTTGGCGTATTTATATTTTACACGTTAGCTGTCTAGTTCTTCACCGATGGAATAGTTAAACAATCACCGTGAATATTATGATGTTTATGTTAGACAATGAACAGTGAAAGTGTTAGAAATATTAGTAAAACATTTAAACTTCTGATATTGAATAAGTGATTATTCTCCTAGGGGATAAAAAAGTGTCTTATGTCACGGGCGCTATATTTAATCCCGAGCTCCCTCGTTTCGATCAGGAGCTTACTGTAAGACTCCTTCGCCTCTCTCGTATGTTAAGACTTGAATCCTGAGTACAGCGAGGGATTCAAGCTTGCACATGACGAAAACACCTTTATCCTAGAGGAGAATGCTCGATTTTTCACACCTCCCGCAATATAATAAAAAACAATTCGATTTTCGAATACTTTTTTTTTGGTACTGACTTCATACAATTTTTTAGTCGAGATTCCAAATTCAAATCACCTCAGCGGGTTATAATGACATAGAATAGGTAATTTAATTAAATGCATAACTAGAAGTAATTAGTTATCGGCTTAAAACTGCTCTAATGGACACATTCATACATCTATTATAAACAATAAACGTAAGAAAAATATCGTCCACAACCACAACGTAACAAACTCATAGGCTCAACTACCTTGAGATTCTGTAACCCTGGTACAAATATATAGTTAGTTTTACGACATCCCACATTCTGGCGATGACAAACATACTACCACTTACATGAAATCATCAATGTAACCATTCCAACCTGACTTCTATTCGTGATTTGTTTATTTAATGACACATTTGGGAGGAAATTCTTTTAACTGCTATGTCCTTTATGTTTTTGAAGAAAATTTTCCTGGTTACGATTTTGGTACCGGAAAATGTATTCTTTGGAAGTGTTTTTAAAGTGAAAACTTCTTTCGGCGCGTTGGGCATTTTTTGAGATGGGAAAAAACCATTGAACTCGCGCCACTGTTACCGTATGCGACATCGCGTGTGTTTTGTTTATAAGACGATTAAAAAAATACCTCGGATGTGCTCGGTTTTAATGTATATCCGATATGTCAGTGAGTGATGGCAAAGTAGTCTGTTTGAGTATTGTTTTCACTTCTGTGGGCACTCCCGGAGTGCCTGTTTTTTTGACAGTTTTTTTTTTTGTTAGAACTGTCGTTGTCCCACTGCGGGGCAAAGGCCTCCCTACTCTCTTTCCACCTCTCTCTGTCCAGAGCTGCCAAGGATCGGAAGTATTACAGTACATCCATACTAATATCACAATAAATGCGAAAGTGTGTCTGTCTGTAACCTCTTTACGTTTAAACCCCGTTTTTATCCCGACATTCCCACGGGATCGTAACTTACGCGGTTGAAACCGAGGGACGCAGCTAGTGTATTATGAAATCATAACAATCTAGTTTGTTACTACCTCCTTGGTCTAGTGGTCGCAGGCTAATAAAATTTAAAGAAAACAAAGTTAATTTATCATAAAAAAAATTCGAAAACATCTATCGATTTCTTCTAAACTTATTTCCGACGGGTTGGTTACTTATCTTTTTTGATAATTGTACCTACCATTATACATAGGTACAACTCTGCTGTACCCGTCATGAATTACAGGCCTGATTATGTGTTATTTGACCGATCAATTCGGAAGTACAGTTTCGTTTTACGTAAAGTAAATTATTCATTGTTAATGAGAGATACTTCATGACGTCGTGGAATCAATTAACCTTTGAGTTAGGTATTTCCTTTCAAGGTGAAGACTCGCTATGAATACTTTGTATAAGCAAGGATAGGAATTACATATTTATGCAAAATGCGAGATAAATGGCTTATTGGATTTATTTAGATGACGATTGTATTGGCGCCGTTGTTGAGCGATTCATTATTCCGTTTTGGATCTCTCCTTGTTATATGGGCTAACGATATTAAATTTGGATTTGGAGTTTTGTCTATAAATACTCTTTGTAAAATACCTAATGAAGACCTAAGAATTTAGAGGATTAGCGTACTATCCGCACATTAATATAAATTACAAGCTTTTGAGTTCGTTCGCGTGTTTTTTTTATCTTTTTGGTCGGCTCCTGAGTATCGTAGCGTGATGTTAAATAGCCTATAGGTAAACTTCCTCAATAATTAGGCTAACAAATGCAAAAGGAATTGTTCAAAAAATCTAAAAAGTTTTGAAAAAGGAGGATGCCCATGTATCCAATTATCTCAAACCTACCCCTTGTCCGTATAATATACTGTAATAATATTCAGTTACAACCTTAGTACATAGTGATACCTACTATATTGAAACCTGTTACGTAGCCCTTACGAGTCTAATTAAAATGAAAGCCGAGAGAAAGGATGTATGATTATAATAATGAATTCACGTAGTTTTGCTGTACTCCTTGTACCTATTTTTTCTTGTAAGCGGAGATTTTTAATGGGTAGTAAACCGTCCTGTTCTTTTCTATCATAACGTTAAAAAGAATTGTGTCCAGAAACTCAAAGTTAATGTTTAGATTACTTTTTAAAGCATTTAAATTCGGTGTTTGATCAATTATTGAACAATTAGGATCAAGGAGGGAGGGTGTTTGGGTTTTGACTATGAATGAGGATAGCTAGAAGACTAGGAGAAGACCAAAGAAACGATAGATAAATAGAGGGTTTTGGGTATGAATGTGGATGGCTAGAAGAGTAGGAGAAGATCAGAGCAACGATGGATTGATAGAGGGTTTTGGGTATGAATGTGGATGGCTATGAGTAGGAGAAGACCAAAGAAACGATGGACTGATAGAGGGTTTTGGGTATGAATGTGGGTGGCTAGAAGAGTAGGAGAAGATTAAAGAAACGATGGATTGATGAGGGTTTTGGGTATGAATGTGGATGGCTATAAGAGAAGGAGAAGTCTAAAGAAACGATGGATTGATAGAGGGTTTTGGGTATGAATGTGTATGGCTGGAAGAGTAGGAGAAGATCAGAGCAACGATGGATTGATAGAGGGTTTTGGGTATGAATGTGGATGGCTATGAGTAGGAGAAGATCAAAGAAACGATGGACTGATAGAGGGTTTTGGGTATGAATGTGGGTGGCTAGAAGAGTAGGAGAAGATTAAAGAAACGATGGATTGATAGAGGGTTTTGGGTATGAATGTGGTTGGCTAGAAGAGAAGGAGAAGTCTAAAGAAACGATGGATTGATAGAGGGTTTTGGGTATGAATGTGTATGGCTAGAAGAGTAGGAGAAGATCAGAGCAACGATGGATTGATAGAGGATTTTGGGTATGAATGTGGATGGCTAGAAGAGTAGGAGAAGACCAGAGAAACGCTGGATTGATATAGGGTTTTGGGTATGAATGTGGATGGCTATGAGTAGGACCAGACCAAAGAAACGATGGACTGATAGAGGGTTTTGGGTATGAATGTGGATGGCTATAAGAGAAGGAGAAGTCTAAAGAAACGATGGATTGATAGAGGGTTTTGGGTATGAATGTGGATGGCTATAAGAGAAGGAGAAGTCTAAAGAAACGATGGATTGATAGAGGGTTTTGGGTATGAATGTGTATGGCTAGATGAGTAGGAGAAGATCAGAGCAACGATGGATTGATAGAGGGTTTTGGGTATGAATGTGGATGGCTAGAAGAGTAGGAGAAGACCAGAGAAACGCTGGATTGACATAGGGTTTTGGGTATGAATGTGGATGGCTATGAGTAGGAGTAGACCAAAGAAACGATGGACTGATGGAGGGTTTTGGGTATGAATGTGGATGGCTAGAAGAGTAGGAGAAGACCAGAGAAACGATGGATTGATATAGGGTTTTGGATATGAATGTGGATGGCTATGAGTAGGAGAAGACCAAAGAAACGATGGACTGATAGAAGGTTTTGGGTATGAATGTGGATGGCTAGAAGAGTAGGAGAAGTCCAAAGAAACGATGGATTGATAAAGGGTTTTGGGTATGAATGTGGATGGCTAGAAGAGTAGGAGAAGACTGAACGATGGATGGACTGTGTGAAAGGTTATGTTGCTAGAAAGGGAGTGACTACCGAGATGACGACTAATAGAGAAGTATGGAAGAAAAAGATATGTTGCGCCGGCCGACCTCAAATAAATCGGGATGAGGGCGAGAAAATGATGATGATCATTATGATCAATTAGGATAAAAAAGTTTTGAGAAACATTATTCTTCTATAAAGTATGTCTTCATAAATTATTATTAGGTATTCTGATCTGCTGACAAATATCAAGTTTGTTGAGTGCTAACTGGTTATCCTTGCCAATGTCAAGTTGTAAAAAACAGTAAACAATAAAAAGCCACGTAATAACAAAATATTTGCTAAAGTACTGCAGTTCATATTAGAAATGTGAAAGTTTGTATGTTTTTCCTCAATCACGCAAAAACTGCTGTACGGATTTGGATGAAATTTGGCTCACAGTTTATAACCCGGATTAACAAAGAGAGATTGGAGTACTTTTTATCCCGGTAAATGGACCCAACTAAAAGGACTACGCAGACGAAGTTGCGGGCTGAAGCTAGTCTTACATAAGCAACAGGGTATGTATTATAATCGTTAGCATACGTATGACAAACGTAACATCATCGACGTGTCTCGATAATTATCACTTACATCATCGCAATTTACGTAGCGATATTTAAAAAAAGAATTAAAGGCTATTGAAAATGGCTGCGTAATTTTCGAAGCTGTCAAACACTTAATAATGTCAAAAAAAAAAAAACAAATAAAAGTGTCAAGTTATTTACTTCATCATAATCTTTAATGTTTCCGTTAGTGGGGCACAAGGGCGCCCTCACCTACCGCCTGACGCAGGTCCTCACCGGACACGGATGTTTCGGGAGGTTCCTGCACATCATCAGGCGGGAGGAAACGCCCGGGTGTCATCATTGCCAGGATCGCCGAGAAGACACGGTGGAGCACACGGTGGAGGTCTACCCCGCTTGGGCGGAGCACCGCCGTGTCCTCGTAGAGGCGATCGGCAGCGGCGGCGACCTCTCGCGTCCGGCCCTGGTACAAGCCATGGTCCGGAGCGAGAGGGAGTGGGAGGCAGTCACCTCCTTCTGCGAAGCAGTCATGCTAGCGAAGGAGGGGGCGGGATGGATGAGGGAGAGAGCCTCCCGTCCCATCCGCCGCGGGAGACGCTCCAGGCGTCGGGAGCCGCGTGACGACTCTCGGCCACCGTAGGCGCGGGCCTGCGGACTGAGAGTAATGGGAGCTCACCGTCCGATCAGGACGCGTACGTGTTCCACGCGCGCCTCAAAGGGATGTCAGCATCCTTAGGGCCGAAGCCTGCCGGGTCAGCGGGATTGTCCGAAAGGGTTACCGCTGGCCCGGAACCTAAAGGGCTAAGGAAGGAACACGGGTGGATTTTAGTCAGTAAGGGTCTGACACTCCCTTCCGCTCCACCCAGAGCGGGAGGGGTCATTTGATGATTTCCCATCCTAAAAAATAAAAAAGCCTCCTCTCTGTGAGATCGCTTATTTATTTACTTGACACTAAATCGATATCTGACAAACGTCAGACGATATTTTCTCACACCCTGTCTACGTTCGTTAGGGTTGTCAATTATTATTATTGTTTTCTAATGATTATTGAAATACCTAATAGGAGAAATGGAATAATAATTATTGTTTTAGTCGCTGTCTTCACGATGAAGAGGGTCTAATAAGCGTCTTGCTATGGCACTGGGTAGCGCTTTGACACTTCAATGTAACACATTACTTCCTTAATCTTTAAACAACGAATAAATCATAAATTCCAGGCATTTAGGCCCATTCACAGCTAAGTGGTGAACAAAAAGGGTTTTTTGCTCCCTCCAGAAAACATTTCTTCGCCCTGTACAAACAATAGACTGCTCAAAAAGGGAACGTTTCCATTTGTGAAAAATCCTTTTTAGGGTTCCGTAGCCAAATGGCAAAAACGGAACCCTTATAGATTCGTCATGTCTGTCTGTCTGTCCGTCTGTCTGTCTGTCTGTCTGTCCGTCCGTATGTCACAGCCATTTTTCTCCTAAACTATAAGAACTATACTGTTGAAACTTGGTAAGTAGATGTATTCTGTGAACCGCATCAAGATTTTCACACAAAAATAGAAAAAAAACAATAAATTTTAGGGTTCCCCATACTTAGAACCGAAACTCAAAAATTTTTTTGTCATCAAACCCATACGTGTGGGGTATCTATGGGTAGGTCTTCAAAAATGATATTGAGGTTTCTAATATCATTTTTTTCTAAACTGAATAGTTTGCGCGAGAGACACTTCCAAAGTGGTAAAATGTGTGTCCCCCCCCCTGTAACTTCTAAAATAAGAGAATGATAAAACTAAAAAAAATAAATGATGTACATTACTATGTAAACTACCACCGAAAATTGGTTTGAACGAGATCTAGTAAGTAGTTTTTTTTTAATACGTCATAAATCGTAAACCACAATTTACCATTCATTCTATCAACTCAAAAATAAAAAAAACATTTAATTTCATAAACATAAACCTTATGCATAAATCCGGATGTTACGGAACCCTCGGTGCGCGAGTCCGACTCGCTCTTGCCCGGTTTTTATTTTTATATTTCTTTGCCCACAAAAGGTGAAAAATTGAACCTTTTATTTTCCGAATACAGCTGAGAAAAGTCTGCGTGTCTCGTCTCAGATTATTTACCTACAGCTTTAAGAAGGTATTCGTTGAGTAAATATAATAATTCTATAATTTATAGCGAATAACCGGAAAATTCGGACTTCGGAAAACTTGTATTAATTTATGGCCCAATTGATTTTATAATTGGATGAACAAATACATTTTTGTTGTTAAAAAACGTGTTTTTTCGTTTAAAATTGTTGTAAATATTGATTGTATTGGATAAACAAATACATTTTTGTAGTAAAAAGCACGTGTTTTTTTTAACATGTTTGTAAAGTCGTGTTTGATAAATATTCCGAACTTGTGCCATAATTCCTGGGACAGTCACACGCGACCATTTCTGAAAAAGGCGTTCTTTCAGCACGTGTCACGTTCGTCACACGTGCTGAAAGTTTCAGATTGATTTGTGAAAGCGACACAAAAATCCTTTTATACGAATGTTCATCTTTCAACAATTTTATAAGTTCCGACTATAAGGGCTGAGTTTTGTGAAATGGTTTCACAGTGCCAAAACTCCTTTTCCTTTTTATACTAAATAAAAAATATAAAATAGCCGCATAGGTCGATCGATCAGGTTAAGCTAAGCTTGCCGCGGTTGGTCTGTGGATGGGTGACCATCTTTACATACCGATATAGCTCCATGCCTCGGAAAGCACGATAAACCGTTGGTCCCGGCTGTCATTCGTGGATTTTTGACAGTCGTTACGGATAGTCAGAAGTCCGTAAGTCTGACAACCAGTCTTACCAAGGGGTATCGAATTACCCAATAACTGGGCTGTGGAGGTCAGATAAACAGTCGCTCCATGTAAAATACTGGTATTCAGCTGCATCCGGTTAGACTGGAAGCCGACCCCAACATATTTGGGAAAAGGCTAGGCAGATGATGACTAAATAAAAAATATAGATTCGTTTCTTTCTCTCTTTCCAAAATTGTGATCAAAATCTTTTGGCAAGTTTTCTCCATTCCTCATGGGCAAAGATTCAGCCCTGCAATTTCATCTCAACAACTCACCCTGCCGCGCAAGAACGCAATAACACGTAAATATTAAAATTATAAGCTGCCGCCATGTTCATTGAACTTTTATAGGGTTGCCAACGTCGGAGACTCGTCAGAATATTAATGGCACATAATATGTTCGGAATACTTGTTAGAACTTTTCCCATTACGCTGTTCAGATTTACACCAGGAAAAATGTGTTTGACGGGCAAAAGGCGCTCAGTGAAACTCAATGAAAGTTAGCCGTGTTACGAGATGTAAGCGGCGATTACGAGGACCTGACAATTTTTTTGACGCCCTTGTCTTTTATTTGGTGCGATTAAGTAGTTACTAGATTACTTCTTTATTTATTAAGTCAGTGTCAAAAGTTATAGAGGTGGACTGTGATGCAACTGGCTTAGTGTCAAAAGTTATCTGTCCGTTTCGTCACATTTCAGTTATGACTAGTCGAAGTCACCTTCTACGTCTCGTTGTATATCAGACTATAGGCTACATTGAAAACAATGATTAAATGTTAATGATAAAAAAATTTCACTCTCCAGAGTGCTTGGCCAGACTAGCAACGCGGGGCGGGGAGCGGTGCGGGTGCGGGAACGCGCGCGATCTGCCTGTCCGCACTCTGCGTGTTGTCGTGTCCGCGCCGCTCCACGAGCCCGCGTGCCCGCTATGGACACTCAAATGAAGTTCTTATGTTTGACTACGCCGCACCGCGCCCGCGCTCCCAGTCTGGCCAAGCACAGAGAATTCAACTTAACAAAATTTTAATGCGTTCTGAAAAAACTTTTGACATAAACGTGGTGAGGTATATTAAATTTTAATACACTGAAATGACAGGCTGCCAAATTCATGTATAAATTGTAAGTTATTGTACCTCTTTATTTTCAAACTAAATTACCGTTACCAAACTACCTCGTTGGTTCAGTGGTCGCGCTACTGCTGAGCATGAGGACCTTCGTTCGATTCCCAGTTCGGGCAAAGTGTTATAGGCTTTTTTCATAAGAAACTTCTCAGTAGCAGCCCGAAGTCTGGATTTGTGCCCTGTTGATGGCAATAGGTTCGCCCCCTATTCATCATTTCAGCCGAAAGACGTCCACTGCTGGACATAGGCCTCCCCCAAAAGGGGGGGTTTGCCATAATCGCCACGCTTGGCAGGCGGGTTGGCGATCGCAGTATGGTATGGTGGTGGAATGCATAGAGAACGCTGCTGCCCATTCTCCGGTACGCCCCTTAGTCGCCTTTTACGACACCCACGGGAAGTATGGGGCCCCCTATTACATTAGACTTAAACATAACTCGCAAAAATGTCGGTGTACTATACCTACACCTCTGCCTAACCGTTCGAGTATTTACAGGCGTGATGTTATATAGGTATGTAAATTATTATCGCCAAGGATCTCCATAAATGATAAATAAATGATAAATGATTTATTTCTGTAAGTAGTATACAAACACTTTTATACGTCAATCATGTTTTTTTTAAACTAGATGAAGTCGGCGTTTCCTATCTGACTACTCTAAGAAGAAAGACCCAAACAAACTCAGAGGTCACAGTATCTTTTAAAGTCCGGACAAAATCTTGGTCAGATCATGTGAAGACCGTGTAGATTGGTGTCTGAAATTGTAATATATTATTCGCCAGCTAGTTAATGTTGTGGATGTCGGATACCAGGAGCCCAAGTCTGCTATTTTTATCGTCATTCCAACACGATCCCATTGTCATTTTGCTAAAAGTTCGTAATCTGTTAAGTTCATAATGGTCGATAATTGGTCGGTCAACGGCACCGAAGATAATTATACGATACTCGTTACGAATTAAAAGCAATGACTGCACAATGACGTTCTAATGCTAGGTCACTGATCAAAGGAACTGTCAAAATTTTAGCAGATTAACGCCTAAGTCAGTCATTCATTTGATAATATGTACGAGATTACCATTCTATGCCATTTCTTTCAATGGAGTGTCAGTGGTTGACCATTGGAAACTCATAATGACGCCATTATATTAGTAGATTACCAAACTTGTCAAAATCGAAAACAATGATAGACCATTCTGACACTATTGTAATAGCAGACTTGAGGCCCTGTAAAGCCTTACAAAATACTGATAAACAAAGAAATCAAAATGTAAAAAACTTGTTACAATATTTCGCTCTCAATAAAATCCTTTCTTTACTTGCATTCGTGTAACTCAAGAACGCAAATGTGTTGGCGTAGTCGATAACACACTTGTATGAAGTCTGTCGCACCCGACTGCGGAGCGCAGACAAAAGAGTCAGTTTACCTTAAAAGCCCCATTGTACCAGCATTGTTTGGCTCGAGCCCACTAAAAGCACGGTAATCGAAAGGCTGACCTTTTTCTACTATTTATTGCAAAAATTAAAACGATTGTGTGAACAGGTTTTAATTTACGAAGTCTTTGTCATAACATGGTGGAGGGGTCAAGGCAGTGCGTAAATGGTGGATGGTAGAGACCATTTTTGGTTGACGACAGTGTATTAAATATAGTCCCGCAGTGAGCCCGCGGTGCCCGGATGTCACATGCCTTCGAATTTTTGGTTTTAGGACACCGGTTTCCTCACGATGTTTCATCATAATCCTTCACTGTTTTGAGAGCAGTGGTGATGAAATAATTTACACAAAATAAAGTGTGCTTAGGTTCGAACCCACGACCTACAACACGTAAGTCACTGGGCCACCACTGCTCATTTACAATTCAATTCAATTCTTAAAAATTATTATTGAAAGAGTATATTTCTTCGACTTGTAAGTTCTCAAAGGCATGTAGGTATTGTGGCTTTTTAATCCAGAGGCGACGGTACGCGAATGGCTCGTGTTTATCTCGCGCTATGGAAACTTTTGAAATCTTCCCCAGAATCTGAAGCTCGAAAAATATTTCCGATACATCGTATATGTTTCCCGGTATACTTAAGGCTAGCTATAAGACTATATGTAAAAGATATTGGTAAACAGAATCTAAATATATAAAACTCAAAGGTGACTGACTGACTGACATAGTGATCTATCAACGCACAGCCCAAATCACTGGAGGGATCGGGCTGAAATTTGGCATGCAGGTAGATGTTATGACGTAGGCATCCGCTAAGAAAGGATTTGAATAAATTCTACCCCCAAGGGGATAAAATAGGGGATGAAAGTTTGTATGAAACTTTGTCAATTTTAAACTGCTTTCTTAAAAAAATCTTTTTGCTGAGACTTTGCATGCATATAGCTACTATGACGTAGGCATCCCCTAAGAAAGGATTTTGATAAATTCAACCCCCATGGGGATAAAATAAGGGATGATGGAGGATGTAAATGTATTAGTTTTTTTTAATAATACTTAACGCGAGCGAAGCCGCGGGCAAAAGCTAGTAAGTTATAAAAAGATAATAAAAGACTACCTACACGAGAGTGTGTAGGTAGGGCTGGTTTCCATTTTATTGAAATATAAAAATAACACCTGCTATTTACCGAGATTTCTACAGAAATGTACAGAATCTTATCAGCCGCATTGACATTGTCTGTTTATTGTACTCTTTATGTTTTGGAGGCGTATACAATGAGCGTTGAATGGCGGCGATAAAAATAGCAACCACATGCGATCCTACGCCAGATGCCCTGTGACCTTACGCTCGACGGCTCGGCCCGATTTATAACCAACATATGCACCACTATAAATATTGGCAGCGTTTCCCGTCTTTTACACTACATTAACGTTTATAACAAAATGCCCATTGTCTTTTTGACAACGACAACCTTGAACGAGTTACTTATAATATGAAATGATGTCAAAATGTGATTTGCGATTGATGGAGTGTTACTGTAATATTAGTCTTTGTCTGGGTATCGAGTATTCTGAGTATCATTACCTTCCTATATGAATCAGTTTAACGATTGACATCTAGTTTAATGGAATGTGTTGATGAAGCCATTGTCGCTAGATGGATACCATACAAAGTAAATTAATCGATTTGTGACGAGTACATTGTGGTCAGCTCTAAGATCATTGACCTTTCCTTACACTTGGAGCTTTTGTGTATCAAAAGTGTATCTTAAAGGCTGCTGGGCAAAACAATAATATGGACAACATCGACAGACCACTTAATGTCAAAATAGAGATGCTACAAGATCAAGTCCGCAGACCTTAAGGTAACGATCAATGTCAGAAACTTCGTGATTAATGGTAACACGGTTGGAAAAAGGCGTAGGACATGATGATCATAATTATTATTAACGATAGCTGCGCCTCGCGGTTTAACCCGCATAAGTCTCGATTTCGTGAGAATATCAGGATAAAAAGTATACTATGTCCTAATCAAGGTCATGGTCTACCCATGTGCCAAATTTCATCCAAATCCGTTCAGCCGTTTTAGCGTGAAAGCGTAACAAAAAAACATACAAACACTCAAATCTTTTCTCTTTATAATATTACTAGCTGACCCGGCAAACGTTGTTTTGCCATAAAAATTATTTCTAGCTGCCCGGTGCTACTTCGTTCGCGTGGTATCCTACCCCTTACCCTACCCTACCTCTACCCTACTCCTACCCTACTCCTCAATACCTCTCCTACCTACTCCTACCCTACTTCTACCCTACTCCTAACCTACTCCAACCCTACTCCTATCCTACTCCTAACCTACTCCTACACTACGCCTACCCTACTCCTATAAAAAAAACCTGATAAAAAGTATCCTATGTTCGTCTCCTGGTTCTAAGCTACCTCCTCACCAATTTTCAGCCAAATCGGTTCAGCCGTTCTTGAGTTATTAATAGTGTAACTAACACGACTTTCTTTTATACATATATATAGATTAGTTAAGATAGATCCCTGTCTGAAGTCAGGTCCTGTTTCTCTATGTCCCAAAACTCTTTTGCTACAGTTTATAGTAAAACTGTGACTGGTAGTGAACCGTCAGCTAGTTAATTATTCATCAGAGCAGAATATTGAATGGAGTTCGTTTGCGCGCAATATTTTGGTTTTATTCATCCGTTGGACAATGAAATGCTATTCCGAACTTTTGAATATTAAAATTTTTGCGTAGTGGTCCGGAAATGCTTATGGATTTAAGAACAAAAGAATTTTATGGCCGCAACTGGTGAATACAATGTAGATCAATGAACAAAAATATCATTTTTAATTCTTTTTTTAAATAAAATATTGGACTTTATGTAAATGAGAACAAGCTACAAGATGAGCCGCTAAACAGCTTTGACAAATCGGACCAATCCGATTTCTGAAATAAAGTAACAGTCATTCAGTAGGTAGATCAAAAAATTTCGTCATGTACAGACGCCAGCACATCAAGCTACTACAATCTGTCAAATTTCTTTAATAGATTTTCAACTTTATCGCTAAAGCATAAGGTTCAGAGTTGATTGGGAAAATTTGACAGTATCGGGTAGCTTGAAGTGCTGGTGTCTGTACCTATAATGCTTCTTGTTGTATGTTGCATCTTGAAAATCGCTTACTACTAAGGATATGTTTCCAAGTAGTAACATACCCATAAACCTCTGATAGCTCTGATGATGATAAACGTAGAAAACAACGAAGGCTTCTCTCCCTTAAATTATGAGGAAAAGTATTAAGCCTGCCGTATATCACTGAAAATACAACTATGATTAAAGTGTGCGCGGCCGACATGATTATTTATACGTTCATTCATCACATTTTTCTTTCTTAACGCAGTGTAGCAACGACGTGTTTATACCTTCCCACCGCCACACGATTTTCACATGTCTTTTTATGTTTTAAAGCTCATTTTCTCGTGAATTCATGCACACATACGATATTTTATCGCAGCTAATTTATACATTTTATCACATTTTTATCCCAATTTGATAATCAAATCAGCTCTGATATATCTTTCGTAATAAGCATAGATGGCTAATATAAGAAGACGGAGAGCTTTCCGTAGCTATATTTAGACAAATGGAACCACATGATGTTGTAATAATACTGGCTTTATAGTGTACTTAGTGTTCAAAATTCTTCTAATTCTATGTAACTAGGTTACCTGACACTTCAATAAAATAACAAACTTGACGAAACACATCCCTTCTTTTAAAATACAAAATTACAACACATGAAATCACAAATAGGTGATGAATGAAAGGCTCAGGCGCAAAACGTCTCTTTCGCAAAATGTCCCCTGGTCGTAAAACGTTTCTTTCGCAGAATGTCTCTTACGCAAAATGTCTCTTTCGCAGAATGTCTCTTTCGCAGAATGTCTCTTTCGCAAAATGTCGCGCCAGGGACTTAAGAAATAGTACTTTTAGACGTCAAATAGCGCCGGGTTTTAGCTTCTATATCAACTGACGGCAATCAGCTGAAACGTTTATTTGACCACATGTTTGTCGGCCACATGTGCCACCCGAAAAGGTTAATTTATAAGAATGAAACAATAAACATCATTTTTTTTTTCTAACCATAGCTTTTTTAGGGCAAAGGCCTGCCCAAAGCCTGTAAACCAATTTAATTGATAAAACTGTGGCAACAATATAAATTCACAGGCTGTCCTTAACCACTGAATCCCGGCGTGGTACGCTATCGGCCCATTACAATAGAAAATCAATTGTGTCTCATTAGCGGTGATTAAGAGCATTTACGCCGTACGGCATTTCATACAAACTTTCAAGCCGTTTTAATTAACTGATTTTAATGAAACTTCATACGCATAAGCAAGATACAAAGGTCTAAAAAGTTAGTAGAGAACATTTTCGAAAAATAGTGTTACAGCCAAATTAGACCGATTTTAAATTTTCCATAGAAACAGTGATTTCCAGATTTTTTAAATAAGATATTTTGAAAATGTTATCTATTAACGTTTTTCGAACTTTGTATCCTGCTATGAAGTTTCATTAAAATCGGTTCATTAATTTCGAAAAATAAGGGCTTGAAAGTTTGTATGAAATGCCGTACGGCGTAAACGCTCTTAAGCGGTTAAAAATCTAAACCTAAACAAAACTCAAACAGAAATCATAATTATAAAACCTATAAATATATTATATATTTTCAGCACAAACAAACTTTAACCTAGAACAATAAAACTAAATCATTGATGCCCAACAACTTACGTAATAAAAATACGAAATATATAACTGTCTGTAGGTATATCGCTTAGGCATCGTCTAGTCATTACGAGACCGACAGACAGAAATAGCGACTCTATTCGGGAGCCACAGATTTGTGTCAACACCGGGTTATTTTGACCGGCTATACCTATTATTCATAACAAAAATTAAGGGCTGTGTGTTCTCATAGAGATAAAAGTGTGGTTTGTTTAAAAATAAAAACTTTTTTTTAACAAAAGTCACAAGTTTAAATTTTTTTTTTTTTTAACAAAAGTCACAAGTTTCAATTTTTTTTTTAACTTGTGCCGTTTTAGGTGTCAATGAATCTGCCTAGAATTTACACAACTAGGCTAGGGACGGCTTCCGGTCTAACTGGATGTAGTTGAATACCAGTATTTAACATGGAGCGCTGCCTATGTGTCCTCCAAAAACCCAGTTACTGGGTAACATGATACCCCTTGGTAAGACTTGGTGTCAGATTTTCGGTCTTCTGACTACCCGTGACGACTATCGAAGATCTACGAATGACAGTCGGGACTAATGGCTTAACGTGCTTTCCGAGCCAATAATAATAATTTAAATTGGCAAAATAAATGAACTGCCTTTTAAATACCAGCATTTTATTTTAAAAAAAAACCTTGACACCTTGTATATTATTTAAATCATTTTGAAGGATATTGCAAATCCATTGCTCCATATGTTCGAAAAATGTGTCTGCTCAACGTAGTAAATAACGCAATGAATGATGTTGAACTGTCAAAGTCAAAGTCATTGCTACTGTTAGTGTGTTACACAATTACCCCGCAGGGTGTATTAATAAATACTAGATAAGTACCAAACTTTTAGCGAGTAGGTTGTTATCATTAAAAAAAAAATTGAAAATTCGAAGACAAAATTAAAGACAATTTTGTCGTGGAAATTGAACAAAACTTGTAAAAATACAGAGACCTTGGATATTATTTTGTATAGATACAGACTGTATTAATAAAAAATACAAGATAACAAACTTTAAACTAGAAGTTGTTATCATTAAAAAAATGGAAATTCGAAGAATTTCCACAACAAAATTTCGCCTTTAATTTTTTAAAGGCGAAATTTTATTCTGGAAATTGAACAAAACTTGTAAAAATAAAGAGACCTTGGATATTACTTTGTATAGATCATCATCATCTGCCTAGCCTTTTCCAACTATGTTGGGGTCGGCTTCCAGTCTAACCGGATGCAGCTGAATACCAGTATTTTACATGGAGCGACTGCCTATCTGACCTCCACAACCCAGTTACTGGGTAATACGATACCCCTTGGTAAGACTGGTTGTCAGACTTTCGGGCTTCTTTGTATAGATACAGACTGTATTAATAAATACTAGATAACGAACTTTTAACTAGAAGTTGTTATTATTAAAAATTTTCTTCTACAACTTTTGGAAATGAAAGACAAGTTTCAAGAGAAATATATTTGTGGAACGAAACTTGTTAGTTCTTAGAGGTTCCTTTAATTGTTCAATAAACTAGTACCTATCTATTACCTATATTTATAGGAATTTACACTATTTCACCAAATTACTCACACCAAATTAAATGTTAGCGTCAGTACCTAATAGCCTGCGATAAAGTTTATCAATGAATGTATTAGGTAGGTAATTGAACTAAAGTATTCATTAGAAGTTACGACTATCGTACTGATAACAGTCACTTACTATTTCAATAGGCATAATAGTCGATTCGCACAAATTCACTCACCCGAAAAGTGCGAATCGTCTCTTTTAAATAATATTATTTTTTCTTGAAGCGACTCACACGAATTGGCACATTTTTAATTTTATGCAATAAAGTATAGAAAAAAGGACACTAGCGCGCAGAAGCGATAAGAGTTTAATATTTTAAAACGTGTACCTTTTTCCTAGTTTCAAAATTAATTAATTAATTAATGATAATTAAATAATTTTAAAATTAATTGGCACATTGTGCATGAAATTCAAAAAATGGTTGTCCCATTTTTTGAATTTCGTACGAGTCGCTTCGTCATCATCTGCCTAGCCTTTTCTCAACTATGTTGGGGTCGGCTTCGAGTCTAACCGGATGCAGCTGAATACCAATATTTGACATGGAGCGACCGCCTATCTGACCTCCACAACCCAGTTACTGGATAAAATAATATAATTTAAAAGTGACGATTGATTATATTCAGCAATACAAATCCTTAAATTAACCACACGATATTCTATCTCAAATACGTAGGTGTTTATCTAAACTAAGACTATTCCCAACAATTTCTCTTTTGTTATTGTTTAATGAAAATTGTGTTAGAGCCGTTAATTAGTAGATTTGTTAAGCATAAACAATAGAAGTAATTAAAGAAGATGAAATCTTTTGGAATTCACAAATCTTAGTCAGTAATTGTCGCAAAAGGTTTCATGAGGTCGCCGAAAGACTTACAGGCAAGATTATTTTAATTAAAATCAATTACTTCTGATCTGTCACCATTACAGTGCTCATTGAATTACTATTCATTCTTATCTTATTTATTTCTAACTTTAAACTATTACATGAACCTTGTATTTTAACACAAAATTATAATTATTATATGTATTTATTAACAAAGATTTTTTTTTACATTTATGTCCCGCTAGTGGGCAAAAAGGCCTACTGAAGGGTACTCTCCTTCCACCTCTCTCTGTCTTTATAAAACTTTTTTAGATGTTATTTATTGACATAGCCCACTATTATTTCCATCTCGATGGAGATATTTTCTTATACAAAATACAAATCACTTTCCAATACAACCATTTCCGAATGGTTTTCCACCCGCAGATCGGTAAATACTCTAGCGAATGGTTAAACACGCCAAATTACTTCACCGAAAACATGTCCATTTCAATTCAACCGATATCGTGCAATACATAACGAGATATTTGTAATCTGGCCGCACCGTATCGCGCCGCATCGCACCGCAACGCTCCGCACCGCACCGCGATGTCGCCTTCACAAAATTAAATGAGTCCGTAATGTGCGCCTCTTTTATTACACTTCATTATCTGTCCAGTTATTTTTCCATTAACGATTCCCTTAATGCGACCAATAAATTCAACCTGTCACAATTATTGTTAAAGGAACCTTTACGAGAGCCATATAAATGATATCAATTTATCAAGTACCTATACATATTTTATTAACCTTACAAAGATATAAACGGACACTTATCGGTTGCCGACAAAAATAATAACCATTCTGCGTAAGCTGGATGCCAAATTGAATAATATCTCAATACGAACGAGATTGCATTTATTATCATATTTATAGGACGCCCTTTTTTAATATAATCGGATGTGATATTAAATCTGGGACAAGTACGACTGTTTGTACCGTAACCTTAATCGTAAAAGGAACAGATCAGCCGCGTGAGATCGTGGCATCACGTAGGGACATGAGTCACGTCATGTGTCAACAAACAGGCGTCACTCCTGAGGTCACAACACCTGAACACTTGGCAGAGTGACAAGTTGCATAACCGACGAGCGCTAGCCGCGAAAACAGGAAACACAGACTATTTAAGTAACCATTATTAACCTCAACACAAATATACGAACCGATCTCTACGGGCACGCGGCACGTGATTCATCTTGTTTATTTTTTTGTTTCAGGTAAGTTGACTACCACTCTATTGCCAAAGCTTCTGAGAAATGGGAAGGTAAAAGGTCAAATACGATGTGAGTAAATCAGAAAATATTTGTGTTCTGAAGAACAGCGGTGCTCAAGCATGTTTCTCGATTAAAAACTGTCGGACTTCGAACTAATCCGTAAGTAGTTTTTAATGAGCATCATTCTAGATTAGTAGGTACGGGACTTTTCACAACGAGAAGTTTAGAGGCAAAGCCAAGGCCAATGTCGGATTATCTCCATAGCAACAAAAAAAAATATGTCTTTGAAGCTCTGATTTCGCAACTGAAATTTTATACCCTTCTAATTCAATATTGTTTTAAGGATTTCGACATAAAAAATGTACTGAGAAAAGAAAAGAAGGAAAAGCTCTTTTCTCAGTTTGATTTTATATATTGTTAAATAAAAACTGTAGCCTATAATAGTAAATGTTCTTAAGAAACACTATTCTACCTAGTAGTGTAGATAAGTAAATCTTAGGAGGTACTGATTTCAGAATGTTATAATAACCGACGATCAAAAAGAAAAGTTCTTAACTGACCCCTATTTTACAACAGGTAGGTCGTAGAAGTTCAGATTTACAGATG
Source organism: Mesoligia furuncula (assembly GCA_916614155.1). Taxonomy (NCBI): domain Eukaryota; kingdom Metazoa; phylum Arthropoda; class Insecta; order Lepidoptera; family Noctuidae; genus Mesoligia; species Mesoligia furuncula. The sequence continues at coordinate 8,879,548 of OU744798.1, read as the reverse complement.
ATACTTACTTTTTAAATGATTTTAATAATCTAGATTTATATTCAGATGTTAATTTCCACACTGACCATCCATTAAATATAGAGACGGTATTGCGAGCTTTCCGAAACATGGAGCACGTTAAACCGTTGGGCCTGGCTGTCATTTGTAGATCTTTGACAGTCGTTACGGGTAGTCCGAAGCCCGATAGTCTGACATCCAGTCTTGGTAGGCATCGTGTTACCCAGTAACTGGGTTGTGGAGGTCAGATAATAGGCAGTCGCTCCATGTAAAATACTGGTATTCAGCTGCATCCGGTTAGACTGGAAGCCGACGCCAACATAGTTGGGAAAAGACTAGGTGGAATTTGGCAGTTCATTTTGACACTCACCGCAATTGCGTTTTCCAAATATCGTATCTAAAAAGTAATTTAAAAATTAAAAAACCCGACTGCCAAACTGAAAAGCTACAAATAAGCCCATTTTAAATTAAATAAAAGTTGGAAGCAGGCGGGACCCATTTGAATTTGGAAATATAATAAAAATGGTATGGGTCCCGCCTGCTTCCAACTTTTATTTAATTTAAAATGGGCTTATTTGTAGCTTTTCAGTTTGGCAGTCGGGTTTTTTAATTTTTAAATTACTTTTTTTTTTTTTATTTCCAGCTTTTAGTTTACAAATGTGAAAGATTTCGTAAGCGATTTAGTTCTTGGTACGTGTTTTTTACGATTTGTCACTTTGAATTACTTTTAACCATATAAGTTATATATATTTTCGTAATCACCCTTTAAAACCCTTTAAAACCCCACTCGATAGGTTTCGAGAAAAAAAAAATTTATTGGAAGACATATTGCGCCAAAAATCTTCCATTTTAATTTTTTTTTTTCAATTTTGATATACCCAGTGTCACTCTCACAATTAAGACGAATCTAACGGCACCTCTCAAGCTGAAATCGATCAAGCCGTTTAGGCTACAGAGCGTGCCAAAGAAATATACATACATACATACATACATACATACATACATACATACATACACACACTCGAAAAACATAACCCTCCTTCTGACGCAGTCGGGTAAAAACAGATATGTTTGAACACTGAAAGGTTGACGTACTGAAATATCACAAGTTTACCTTGGCATGTGGAATTTGATACGTGTGATGCGAACGGTATACCTCGTTTATTTTTTCGCCGAAAAAGGGATATTTTTTTTTGTGAACACGGTCCCGTAGGCGAGTACTTTGAAATACGAGTATGGAGCAGAGGAATAAAAGTTGTGGGAATATCAAAAGTGCTATCATTTCGAGCTACACTATGTCAATTGCGTTCTGTTAGGATGGCGCTCCGTGGGTTCTTTTTAATTGAAACACTTTATTTGCTAGTACAGAAACTAATTTAATTAAAAAACTGTACACTTAACATTACAATAATAAATATACATTGGACAAAATTTGTGGGTTGACTGCGCTGCTTGCATAGCGAGCAGTTTTATATAGTACATGAATTTTCAAATCAGCAATTTTAAAGTAGTGATGGAAATTATTTATAACAGCTCTTATTCATTCATATCAGCCCGCAACCTGTTGAAATATACTTTCCTATGCTCATTTGTATTATAGACATCACTATTCGCTTAACCACACCTTAGTTAATAGATTTGTGATCGCCGCATAGTAAATAATATTCAGTACACGGTTGTTATTGCCGCCTTACTTATCCCTCAGTTGCCTTCGACGACATCAATGTGAGGGGCAATTCTGGTAATTTCACGTTCACAATCTGATCTGTCTCAATCTCCATCTGTCAAAAAATCATCCTAATTTCCCTACATTTTTGACAAGTTTTGACATTTGTTTCTCGCCGAGAGGAGACTGCGACTAGATTTTGAACGTTTTAAATTACGAGAAATAGCCTTCAGGTGTTTTAAGGGTTTTTACATGCCGGAGATTATTATTTACCGCGGTACCTTGCGATTGCAGTTTAGCTCGCTACCTCGATGTCACCTCCGTGTGAAACAAATGCATGCAAAAAGGCTCGCACGTATGTACTGAAGATCATTGCGATACTTCGCGAGCTGCTTGGGAGTATACTTCCAAGGAAAGGAAGGAGGTGTCGGGACGGCTCAGGGAGAGAGCTTCCCGTTCCAGCCGCCGCGAGAGACGCTCCGGGCGTCGGGAGCCGTGCGACGATTCCCGGCCACCGTAGGCGCAGGCCTGCGGGCGGAAAGTAGGTAATGGGTAGCTCACTGTCCGATCAGGAGCAGGCCCGTGCCGGACGGCGCGTACGTGTTCCACGCGCGCCTCATAGAGATGTCAGCATCATTTGAAGCCTGTCGGGTCAACGGAATTGTCAGAAAGGGTTACCGCTGGCCCGGAACATAAAGAGCTAAAGAAGAAACACGGGAGGGTTTCAGTCAGTAAGGGTCTGACACTCCCTTCTGCTCCACCCACCCAGAGCGGGGGGGGTCACTTGATGATTCCCATACGCAAAAAAAAACAAATGCATGCAAATAGGCTCGCACGCATATGCTTGAAGATCACTGCGGTACTTCGCGAGCTGCTTGCGGGTTTACCTCGATGCCTAGGTACGGTCGAACAAAAAATTTGGTATACAGGCAGCTAACATGCAACTACTTTTAAACAATGATGTGGGTGTGCTGAGTAATTAATTATTTTACACCACTCTATTAAGGATGCCATAAGCTGAAAAAGTTATAACGCACAAAATAAAACTAAATATTGGCAGTGTAGTGGAAAAATGAATATGTTTGCCTGTATACCAAATAGCTTGTTCGACCGTACGTAAAATCAAAATATTTTGTTTTTACATCGCGCTCGATGGAAAGCATCGATGTGATCTGCCTCGTGATTGGTCAAATCGGTTCAACTTATTCTTCTGGAGTACGTAGAGTATAGCACAAAAACAGGACTGGGCAACTGAGCTTTCAGGTACGACTGAACCGACGTGTTCGCACCTCCATCCATGTAAAAAACTTTTTTACAAAAAAAACAACCGACTTCCAAAAACACTATAAACTGAAAAATAACTTTAATTTCGGAAGTCGGTGTCTTTGGATTTGTATTTTAGTTTTTTGCCACCGACTTCCGAAATTAAAGTTATTTTTCAGTTTATAGTGTTTTTGGAAGTCGGTTGTTTTTTTTGTAAAAAAGTTTTTATTTTTCACTTTTTAGCGGGTCAGTTTGTAATTTATCTAAGTTATAATAGCCTAATGTCAACTGCTTATCACCTTTTACAAAATATTGCTTTTCCCGATGCAGGGACTTTAATTGTTGAGGAGTTCTCCTATTAAGAACCAGGAGAACTGGAGCTGATTGAGAAGTCACCATCAGCTCCACTTCACCATATGCATTGTAATGAGCATAAATTGCTTAGCAGCTATATTAAAGTAATGGAATCGCAACCCGTGAAATATTTATCATTGAGTAGTTCCGATGGCCATTTGTGGTCTTCATCATCAGCTCCACTTTACCAAATCATAATTTCCGAGAGCAAATGCTCAAGTTACTTTAATAATAGACTTAGGCATGAAAAATTTTAGGGCCATGTTTATGTTACGCTTAGTCGTGTAAAGACGCTGGATGACATTGTATTATGCGACTTCGAACCTACCAAATTGCTAAATAGACCACATGACGAAAAGGCATTGCGTGAAATGCAACGGTTGAGGCTTTTATAAATCATCATCAGCCTATTGCAGTTCACTGCTGGACGTAGACCTCCCCAAGTTTGCGCCAACGTTCACGGTCCTCCGCTTTTCCCATCCAGCAACTACCTTTGTTAGGATAATTATACAGAAGAAAAACTCGCAAAAGTATTTCACTTTAAGAAGTATTTATTAGTTTTTGGACTAGATGCTGATAATCCTGGCTGCAGCATCAGGCCAGATTTATGTCAACATTGCATTGAACTTAAAATTTTGTCCTGTTTAAAATGAGCCCAAACACGACTATGGTGCTGTAATTTCAAGGTTTGTACTTTTTCTGATGCTCCTGGCTTCAGCATCAGGTCTCTATGTACTTCGGTGTTCCTCATTAACAGTACGTTTATCCACACATCGAGCCCTTTTCAATAAGCCTAAGCACGATATATCTGCTGTTAGTTGTCGAGGAGTTAGGTACTCAGCAGACTATCCTGACTGCAGCATCAGGTCATAACTTGATGATCATAAGACCAAATGTGGCAAATGCCCTATCAAACATCAAAACAATTTACTGAAACAGTCCTTGCCTGTTCGAGTAACTTCTTACAGTTAAGGAGTTGTACCTTCCATCATCAGCCCAGCTACCTGAGATGGTAACAACCATACGCAAATACACAAGATACTTCATAAAATATGCGAAAAACAATAAGTGAACCTATAAAATTTGAGGGTTGCCCTCGATTTCTCTAAGATCCCATCATCAGATCCTAACTTGGTGACAATGGGACCACCTCAGGACTATCTACTTTCGAACAAAAAAAGAATTTTGAAAATCCATCGACAATTGGCGGAGTATTCGATGAACAAACATACAAAAAAAAAAAACATACAAACACCCGAACATAGTACCTCCTCCTTTTTGTGAAGTCGGTAAAAAATAGCGAGTATCGACTTCGAGGTATCGAGATAACGAACGCGATTGCGAGCATCTTCGGCATGTGAAAGACAAATAAAAACAAACAAACATTTTACTAAAGAATTCGAACATTCCCTATCTGCCTATCCTTTTCCCAACTATGTTGGGGTCGGCTTCCAGTCTAACCGGTCTATAGTGACTGGATAATACGAGACCTCTTGGTAATACACTAGTTGTCAGACTTTCGGGCTTCTAACTATTCGTAACATTCCCTAAACACTTTATTTTGCATTAATTGCATTAGATGCCCTCCATTATCTATTGTTTTGAAACTATTTCAACCAATTAATTCAAAATTAAGTTTAATCAACATTTTACATAGATATTCGGCATAAGTGTTGGGGTCTAATTTCTAGATTTTGGGCGACTATTTCGAGCGGATTTATCCTTAAAGTTAGACTAGTAGCCTACTTGTCTAACTTTAAGGATAAGTCCGAAGACGTCTCTAGCAGACTTAAGCGTCCTATTAGTAGTACGACGCTACTACTAGTAGGACTAGTAGAATTAATAGAAAACAAGCAGCTCATTTATCAAGTTAAATTTCAGACGACAACTTCCATCGGTTTCTTACTAACCGGTTGAATGCCGTAATTACAGAAACAATTAAAAAGTAATTGTGTCTCGCGTGGATCCACGTTCCGGACATACGACAGGCCACTAAACTAATTTACTAAACTTCAACTATAACCGATGATCCTGCATACTTATCTCGTTTGTTGACTGACATGAGTGAAGTAATAAGGCAAGAAAAGTTTAATATTAATCTAGGATTCATTCCAACGAATTATATTGATAAATAGCCCTAGCTTAAATTATCCCTTAGGTATTTCTCTTCTCTTAAGAAATATCAAAGCTGCTATACAAGACAAGTGCTTCGTGGCAAGGCTCTTCAGGGATTATATCAGAAGGATAACCAGCATTCGCCTCTCCTTGCAATATAGGACAAAATGCAATCCTTTTTTCACTTTTTTCTAATCACAAATCCTTTTTTCCAATTTTTTTACGAAAAAAAATACGTACGAGTATAAGGGCCGACGCAAATCTGGCGAGGCGCAGCGCTGCGCGCGGTTGTCAGTGTCAAACAAAAAGCAACATTGCATGCCTTAAAATAAAGTCGAAAATAAATAACCTGAGACGTGCACATTTTTCCGCTTAGATACGGTCTCGAGCTAATGGAAGTTTATTTAATTTCAACTTTATTTCAACTCTAGCAAGGTCAATATTTGTTTGGCAGTGACGACCGCGCTGCGTTGCGTTTCACCAGAAGAGCGCCAGCCCTAAGTGTGCATGCACACGAGCGACACACGTGGTCGACAGAAGCAACTGCAACCACTGCACTGCACACACACTAAAGTAGCCAAAAGCCTCGTTTTCAACAGCTAAAAGTTTAAAGTCTGACAATGACTCTGTCTACGTGACTTGCCATCAAGCAATGGACAACCCATTGCTTGATGGCAACTCACGTAGACAGAGTAATCTTTAGACTCATGGTATCCGTGTCACCGAAAGGGAAAGGCAATCTTCATCATACTATCATTTTTACAGCTTATTACACTGCACCTTACCATTTTCACAGTTGCGCAAATGTACTATTATTGAATTATGCACAAAAAAGAACTTATTTTCCGTTTAATCGCGGTGTATTATTTATTATTCTTTCATAAACGTCAAACTTGTTGTTGCACATTAATGTGCTTAGCCGAAACACACTAAGGGACAGACATATTCTTACTCTGTCTCTTTTCTTTGCTAGTGACGTTAATATATATTTCTCTTTTTCTTGTGCGAATGAAAAAGAAGATATGCAGCAGTCTATAGTTTACTCTGTCTACGGCAAGTCAGGTTACAATTTAATCGGCAAGTAGCCGTAGTAATAATAGTATCGGCGGTTTTCGGCAAGTAGGTGAATAAATAACTAAGCTAATCGTTTCAAAACCCTCAAAGATTAAACTATGGTTATTAAGCCGGCGGCCATTGAAAATATGTTATGTAAAATATCACCAAAAGCCCCAGACAAAAACGGTAAGTAAAGAGATTAAAGGTTACCCTTTTAATAATTAATAATTAATTTGTAGGATTAGGGTGAAAACTCACCTAGGTAAACGACCTTTTATGTATCTAGGAAGCTCATAAAATGGCGTTGCCTCACAAACGAAAAAAAAATAGACCAACATAATATCACGGCCATATTTCTCGAAGGGTAAGGCAGAGGTGTACCTTACTTAGGCGTACATACATCCACATTTCGCCAGTTACGTTTAAGTCTCTTGTAAAAGGGGGTGAACTTATCGCCATCAACCGAGCACGAATCCAGACTCCGTGGCTCCCGGAGTCTGGATTTGTCTACCCACTGAGAAATTCCGAATGGAAAAACCCAGCAACATTTTGTCCGACCCTAGAACCGAACCTCTCTGGCTTAGCAGTAGCGCTCCTTGCGACCACTAGACCAACGATGCAGGAAACAAAACAGACCAAAAGTAATCTAATTAAAGTACTAATTAATGCTATGCTGTCGCTGAAAACCAGCGCTGGGGCTCTGTCTTGCTTAGGGTCGCAGCATAATGCTGAGCGATAGCCGTTTTGGGTAGATGTGACGCATGTTTCCCCCAAACCTTTCTTATTTGTTTTTGTTTATGTTCTTTATTGCGTCATGTTTACCGCAAATAAATCTATTTTCTTTCTTTCTTTCTTTCTATTTGTCTAGCCAAATTAGGGCATTAGGCTACCTACAACTCCATTAGTATAACACAGTAGGTACTTACAACATAAAATTTTGATTTAAAAAATCACGGGTATTATTATAATAAATTCCCAGCACAGGGCTGTCGCATATCACCCGACACATAATAAACCATAAGGCTACCTTTCCACCAGAGATGAGCGAAGATGCGTAGCGAGGGATGTGTGTGAAACCAACCAATAACATCGCTTCATTTTTATAGCTTGAACTAAGTTAGCGTTGATAATGGTTAGTTTTACACACATCCCTCGCTACGCATCCTCGCTCATCTCTGGTGGAAAGGCAGTCTTAGTCTCTCAGTTTTTGCTCCTTCTTTTAAGTGATGACCCTATTAGCATTCCTTAGGAAATAATTTAATATCTCCATAGTCCTTTGGCAAAACGATTCGCGATGACATTTTTCTTCCTTTTCAGAGAATCATTCTTGACACCCTCATTTGTTTCTCGTCTTTTTTTACGTATTATTTTTTTGTTTCCTTTGTTCATTATAAAGACGATTAAAATTCGTGATTCGAGAGCGAAATTGATGACACAAAAAATGAATTTTAAATGTTCTGTTTTAAATGAAGTATGAGTACCGAAATTTAAGTGTCTATCTATAACTTATAAACATGGATAATTAATTTGTCTTAAGAACTTTTTAAACCCTTAAAAAACCATTTTAGGGCCTAAGTTTCATTTAGTAACAGAGGTCCGTAACCGCGATCACCACACAGGACAGGTGTGTGGAGGACCACAAAGCCATCAATCTAACTGAATGATGAAGCTTGTTTAATTATACAAGGTACAAGATCGAGTAACAAACTGTTTATAGGTATAGCAACACTAATACTATTAAGTCACCTTCCATGGTCACCGAACAAACTAATTAATTACGTCAAGTATGTGACAATACGTAATACAGAGTGTCAGGGACAGCAAACTATAACCATGAATTGAGCACAAGATTCTGGGCCCTTTTCGTATAATTTTTTAGTCGGTTATCAAAAAAAAATCTTTTCTTTCGTAGAAAAGTGCAATACCTACGCGGTCAAAATGTTATTTTTCGATGATAATGAATGATGGGCGTTTTGGCGGGTCCGTGGCTTAGGCCCCCAGTGGTCGACGCACCTGTGGCCGACGCCCCCGATACGATTAATTTAATATCTTTTTTTTTTGTGCTTTTTCACTTAGTACAGTAAATGAGAAAAGTGTTTCACCCTATTAATAAAGTATTTTTCCTTGCTAAACAAAAGTTATCTATCAAATAGCAGAGAGAATAGATCGCCACTTAACCTTATCCTTACACACCTTTTTCCCCATTAAAAGCATATTTATTATGTACAAACATCCAAAAAATCAAAAAGACTTCATATAAAATGTTAGTGAATGTATATATAAGATAATTATATAAATAAATAATGAAAAATAACTAAGACTTTAATTTTTCAAAACATACCTCTAATATAAAAGCATTTCTGTATTACGATTTAATGTTATGCATATACTTACAATCAATATTAAGTACATTTAATATTTTTGTAAAACAATTTTTGTGCCTGACAGTACATTTGATCAAAAATTACTTTGAATTAAATTAATCGAATCGGGGGCGTCGGCCACAGGTGCGTCGACCACTGGGGGCCTAAGCCACGGACCCGTTTTGGCTGTTATCATACTAATATTATAAAGGCGAAAGTTTGTGTGTGTGTTTATTATTTCTTCACGCTCAACCGGCTGGACCAATTTTGAAAATATTTTGTATGGAGGTAGCTGACACCCTGGATTAATATATAGGCTACTATTTATCCCGATATTCCCACGGAATCGACACTTATGCGGGCGAAACGCGGGACGCAGCTAGTGTCCAATAAAAACCACATATACATCAAATGAAAGTTTATATCATAAGCTTCAATTTTAATTTTGAGCAGAAGGCTGCTAATTACCACGTTAAGGAGATATCAGACCTGCAAGTACCACGTAAACGTATTAGTTTATGACGCTAATGTTCACTGCAGTTCTCAATAATATTAGTTATTGACTCATAACATTAAGGCTTATGGCTAAGTAATAACAGCCGCACCGGTCGATAGATCAGCTTAATCTGCGCTTGCCGCGTTTGGTCCCTGGATGGGTGACCATTT